>JAPYZJ010001329.1:0-28624 GCA_030522765.1 Ophioninae sp. B BG-2022a | reverse complement strand
ATGAATTTTCATACACACACGTAAAACAAAAAAAATGGGGTTTCACAGAATAACTTTTGTTTCAGCGATTCTTTCACTGAAATCTTTTGCATAGCCAGCCTATAAAACACCGTCTCGCCGGGTTGGCCGGAATAAAAAAAAAACAGAACATGGTAACGCAATTTAGTTGCGGAAAAATGTGCATATATATATACATTGTTGGGAACAGGACGTAATTTTGGAGACATTCAACTGCGAGGTTATTTCGAGAATCGTCTCGTTTCCAAAATTAGGCATTCTTAGGGAAATTAGGGACCTTTATGGAAATAGCCAGACGTACTAGAAGTCACCATTAGGCAAACGTAAAATATCGATTCTCTGGGTACACATAGGGTGACATTTATATGCTTCTGTGATTTGAGAGATTTGGGACGGATATTTGGCGTTTGAGAAAACTTGGGTCTTTCATGATTTTTCAAATGAGCCATTTATTTGTTGTTACTTTCGAAAGGTATAATTTTTTAATGATTTTACAACTGATTTGTGTATTTTTTTTATTATCGAACCATTTTTTCTTTTTTCATGATTTTTTGAGGCGTGAAGATAATTCAGTATTAAATATGTAAGACTTTTTCAACGGAAGACAAAACGCCAATTTTGTATTGTCAGAATTTTGTAATTTGTGAAAAAACATATAAATTTTAACTCAAAATTAAACCCCTTTTTTGAGAGCTGTAGCGTAGAGGTAATTAAATAATTAATATTTAATTATCTCTTAACTAAGACAATTAAAGATTTTTTGGATTTTCCGTCATCGTGGGGTAGATTAAAAAAAATGCATTCCGAATTCGCTAAAAAAGAATTATTATGATTGATGGGGTTTTCCACGAAAAAATAACATTAAAAAAGTCTACATTACAAAACCTATATAAAATAAGAAGAAATAGAAAATTTCATTGTTCTTTAAGGGGGCTCGAAGAATTACGAAGGATCGTATTTCGCGACTGATAAAAGTATAATTTTTTATGGTTTTTGGAGACAATTTATAAAAATGAGAAAACATCATGAATTTCTGGCTTGTAAAATTTACGAGCCAGACGCACGAAAAATGCATGACCACTTTGTAATCGTCACCCCGGTATATATTTGCATACGCATAGCGCGATGTTTCATCGAGGCATACATTTTCGTCTCGGCTGTGACCGAGACGTATGGGACTCGTTTCGTCAGGTTATTGTATTTTCTTTTTTTGTTTTTCGTAATTTTTGGATTGTCAATATGCGTTCTCACGAGCACCACCCACGTGACGCATGTCACCACGCACCAACCATTTCTCCCGAAATTCGTTTACAGGGGTATACGTAAATGCCATTGGCGTACCCGGCTTTTTTTTCATTGCAAAAAAACGTACTTTTTTTTTTTCCAAAATCGTTTTCTTTTTTTCCAAAATCGTTTTCTTTTTTTATCAAATTTATATAACAAACTGTGCGAAGAAATTCTAAGGGACAAAATGTATTTCAGTTTTCTTATGATTCTTGGCAATTCATATTTTTATACGAAACTACATAATTTGACATAAATCGATTATTTCGAGTAAAATAGAAAAACTAATTTTTTTCTCATTTTGCTCGGTTATTTTCGATAAAAACTAAAAAAACTATTTTTTTGTTACTTTCGATTATTCTCGAACGAAACTAAAAAACTAATACTTTTTTGGTTTACTTCGATTATTTTCAACGGAAATTTAAAACAAAATGTTCTGTTTCGTTTTTTTTCGATTATTTTCTAACGAAATAAAAAACAATAGATATATTATTTTGGTTTTCTTCGATAATTTTCGAACGAAACTATAAAACTAAATGTTTTTGTTTTCTTCGATTATTTTCGACCGAAACTAAAAAACGAAATTATCTGTTTGGTTTTTATCGATTATTTTCGAACGAAATAAAAAAACGAAATCGTTTTTTGGTTTTCTTCGATCATTGTCTAAAGAAACTAAAATACTACATTTTTTTGTTTTCTTCGATAATTTTCTAACGATACTAAAAAACTGAATTTTTTGTTTAGTTTCTTTTCCGATTAGTTTTTAACAAAACTAAAAAACTAAATCTTTTTTGGTTTTCTTCGATTATTTTCTGCAGTTTGCAATAAAATTAATTAATTATATGGATTTAACTGATCAGGATCGTTTTTATTTTTTTTTAAGGCGAGACCTTTTCAATCCGTGGCAATTTCGGGTGCAATTTTGTTGTTGACGTTTCGTGAGATATTCGGAGAGGGAATTATAGCGACGGTGAATTTTCTAGGTGAAAATACTTAGCACGTTTGGCGGATGAGAAAATTCCAAACGGATGATCCAACGTGGAGGCTCCACGTGGTTGTTCCTGACGTCTGGAAAAATTGTTACTCGTGCTAGCACTTTTTCGTTGGGGGCGAAATCCCTCGCGCGTTCAAGAAGCGGCGAAATTCTCGTGAAACGTTCACCGAGTACTCGTCTGCTCGACAGACGATGCATTTTCGCGTGCAAGAACGTACAAGTTCTCTCTTTTCTCCTCCCAACAGAAAGTTCGTTTTTCTTTTTTTTTCTCCTTTTGGATCGTCTGGTAAAAAATGTGCGGTGAGAAATAGACGAGCTTGTGGAGAAAGAGGAAAAAGGAGAACGATGAAGAAGGGTGGGAAATGAATACGAGATGACGTACAACTATATCGAGCCTCTATCGAGTCGAATTGATATAGTGACAACGAAAACTCGGATAAGATAAATGTTTACTCGTGTGATGTACGCTTGGTACGGAGCTTCGCGAAGTTCGGGATTTAGAAGCTGAGCAAACCTTCCCTGCGATATTTCATTCATCAAAGTTCATTTGTGTGTACTTAAAGTTTGTCTGGGTTTGAAATGAAACCGACGTTTCCTTCTCCCTCTCCCTACTTCCCTCTCTCTTATTTTGGAACATTTTTGTGTGTTTTTTGTTGAAATTGCGTTTTTTGTTTATTTTTGGTTGAAATTGCGTTTTTTTGTTTATTTTTAGTTGAATTTGCTTTTTTTGGTTATCTTTGGTTGAAATTGCGTTTTTTTGTTTATTTTTAGTTGAATTTGCGTTTTTTGCTTATTTTTGGTTGAAATTGCGTTTTTTTGTTATTTTTCGTTGAAATTGCATTTTTTGGTGATTCTTGTTATATTATTATTATTTTGTTGTTATTTTGTTAAGCTTTATATCTTCATTTCGTTAACATTTTTGTTTTATCTTCAATTGCCCGAAGGTTTTTTTACTAGGGCATAATAAAATCTATTATCGTCATCTCTCACTCACTTTCTATCTCCGTCTCAGGTGATCATCGTTATTATTTTTCAACTATTATTGTTTTTCTTCATTCTTATTTTGAAGAAACTGTTATTTTTTGCGTCATTGTTTCAGTCTATTGATTATTTTTTTTTTTCATTTCATGGTTCAGTATATAGTTTTCAGTATATGGTTTCAAAATATGGTTATTTTCCCTTTTTTGCTCATTTTTATATTCGGCCATTATAATTTTTGGATATTTTTATTTTATTTTGCTCGATTTTGTATTGTGGCCATTTCCATTTATGGTTATTCTTATTTTTTTTGTTATCATTACGTTTTCGTCGCTATTATTTATTGGTCATTGTTATGTCCACGTCACAATTATTTTTTTATTATTGTTAGTATTTTATTATTTGTCAAGATATAGAATGCTCGTTTTATTTTATGTTTATACGAAACCCCTGATTCCTTCTTTTTTCAGTTGTTGTTATTATTTTATTTTTAAACATTTTCTGTATTTCCTTTATTTTTATTCTTTTCTTGAGTGCGATTTTTTAATTGTTGTTATTTTCATTACCGTCACAAGTCACCATTCCATAGATTTGCCCTCTGCCATACTTTTATTTTTGTTTTTTTTTTTTACTTTTTATTCTTTTATTTGTAATGCCAATATTTTCCTCGAGAGTTTGTTGGGACATAACAAATAAAATCAATCAATCAAGCACCCGCTCACTTTTTCGCTTTTCCTCCATCCTTCTCTTCTCCACTCCCCCCCCCCATTTCTAAGAGAAGTTGAATTTCCAAAGTACGAGTGAGCCAACGATCTCTTCACCCCCTTTTTTCCTTTCTTTGCATATGACTAGGAGAAGAGTAAACAGCTCAAGAGGAAGAAAATAATAAAAGTAAATACGAATATAGAAAGTTTCGGTTGGGGGAATTCAATATTGCGAAACAAATTTCGAGCGTTTATTGGAACGCGAGAGTAGTCGATCGGATTATCGAGTCGAGCTTGTACAAACATCGTGCCAAAGCACGAGCGTAACGATCGAAACGTGAAGACTGGGGAACAAACAATCGCGCCGCCATCCGATGCACACAATGCACGCTCTGACACAGCGATGTGTCCGATCTTTGTTTGGTGGGCAAACTTCCGAAGTTTGTACCATAATTTTCGATGTTCTCGAATTTCTCCGTTTTTCACGAGTGCGAGGGTGTCTTAAACGCGAGATTGTCAAAAATCAACTCTTGTTCATCCCTTTCCAGTCCAGGAGCCTACAGTATCTCGTTTTTCAATAAAACTCGCTTTATCGAATTTTCAGGAGGGCACAGGGAAACTGCCAAAAACCGACCTCGCTTGTCACGGTTCTACTCGCTCCTGTATCAGTTTACGAGTCCAAGGAATCTTGTTTTTAAATACGCCGGTTTATCGAATTTTTCAGGAGGGTACAGGGAAACTGACGAAAACCCACGTCGATCGTCACAGTCCCACTTGCTCATGAATCAGCTAACGAGTCCACAAACTCTCGTTTCTAAATACGGCACTTTATCGAGTTGTCAGGAGGGCACAGGGAATCTGACAAAAACCCACGTCGATCATCCCTGTCTCACATTCGCCACGCGTCCATTTCTGCGCTCTCATCAAACGACACGTGTCTTCAATTGACTCCAGTCTTTCCATCCTTGCTCCGATTCTCAAAGTTTATAGAAAGACGTGACGAGTTGCCCGGGGACAATTGTGGACTCGACTATCGACCTGGTGCACGGTCGTGGCGCGATTGCATCGCGCTGCACGAGCTGCAAAAGTGCCACGCGAATGTGTCACGGCCCCGTAATCGTGGCCCCGCCAACAAAAGTATTCTATAGTAATTTGTACCGCGCGTGCATGAATATTCATCCTTGTCTACGCGTGCGACCCTTGCAATCCGACAGGACTGCAATGCACCGGAATCCGTGCGTGTACTCGTGAAAATCTCGTCCTCGTAAAGATATGATTTATCGAATGAATCACTCCTGAATTACTGCTTGCTGAATTACTGAATTACACAATGGAAATTTATTTGGTGAAGGACCACAAAAATTCGAACAAAGTTTTAACTTTACTGCAAGACCGGTAAACTGTCGTCAATGATTAGCAGTCTTCCTACTGAGTTCTCCATATATATATATATATATATATATATATATTTGGTCTATATGATGTTTGTTCATACTTGGACATTTACCGATTCTTTTCTGGCAGTTTTTCCAAGTAAAATGAAACGGTCTGGAATTTTCAGAAGGGCGCGGGGAAACTGCACAGAACTTGGCTGATTATCAAACCCAGGGAATTCTGGTCAATCTGGAGGATGTGTTGATATCTTTTCACGTTAGACAGAGTTCTGGAGATTTTCAGGAGGGCACAGGGAAACTGCGCATAACTCGGCCAAAAATCAACTCAGACGAATTCTGCTCGGTGTAGAAGCTTCGTTGATCCATCATGCTTAATCACTTTGGCTTGATTAATCGTAATGTCAAAACGCCGAGGAATCGCGCGATGATTTTTGCAAATGGCCCTCACCGTTCGTTTATCATTTTACTATTTTGATGGTATTCGTTAAATGAGGGAGAAAAGCGTGCGAGTGTTTCAGCCATGAAGATAATTGACCTCGTCATTGTACGCTAACGCAATTAACGAATCAATAACGCTGCTACGTCCAATCGTAATCAAACTCACTTGTTCGAGCAGCCACAGCCACGGTACTCCCATCATCCGTGCACTTTATTCATATATTTATTTTCCGCGACTCTTCGTTGGCCGACCTCACGGTCATTCGCCGAGGCCTGCTCGACTCGTGAATTCTTCGATATGAATGTAACTGGGCTGGAGCTACTGTTCTTCCAGGCTCCAGACGAAACTACTTGATAATGTCGTCCTTGATTAGCCATTGGTCATCAACGTTCTTTTTTTTTTAAACGAATCCAACACTCGAGGCAATTCTGAAGTCATCGAAGAGTTATAAACAATTTTGTTAATCGTAATTAAATTTCGTGAAACTACATGGAGTATTTCTTGATGGATATTAAAAAATCATCAAAAGTTTTGCAAATTTGACGGATTATAGTTCTTGGTAGAAAAATAATCATGAATGAATTATAATTGATAGCATAGAATCGATAGGATGGTCCGTCTCCATTTTTATTCAAGAAGTTAGTTCGGGTACTGTGAAGACTTAAAAATGTGGTTTGTTCCCAAAAATCAATAAAGAAAAATAGAAATTCTGAACTGGAATATTTGGGTTCTAAAATAAAATTTCCAAAATGGATCTTTTGGGTTTCAAAATACAATTTCCAAACTGCATCTTCTAAGTTCCAAAATAGAATTTCCAAAATAGATATTTTGGGTTCTAAAACCCAATTTCAGCGTCTCATAAATGAAATTTTACACTTCCTAATTTTTCATAAATTTGAATTTCCTTCATCAAAATGATTTTTCACACACGCCTGATATTTCCGTCCTCAAAGTAGCCAAACCCTATAAACAAAAATAAAAATGAGCTCTTAGCGAGGGAACTGACAATTGTCTGAAAATGACGTCTTTCAAAAAAATGTTTATTTCGATGTGAAGAAATTCCTATTTTTTACAACACCATTGGATTTATTTGAAGCATTAGGTCTCGAATTGATTACTAGCAAGATAGATGAAAGACCTTTCCGGATATCGCCCACCTAAATGCTTCAAGCTCGGCGAGAGCTGATCAAATTGAGCGCGAGAGGGTTGCACTCGCAATTACGATCGTATCGAATTTTGACAAGCTGTCGGTTCATTGATCGTCTTGGCGGAGCTATAACACGATACATCATGGAATAATCCGTTAAGCGATCACAATGGGTATCAGATTCAGATGAGAGACCGATGCTGATAGTCGGAGGTTCAATTTCCATCAATTACTTTATTCCATCATCATCCTCGTGAAAGACACCAAAACCAAACGTTTCAAAATTAACCTAGTCTCTCGTTCCATCTATTTGAGTTAACGAGTATGTGAAAATTTGAATACTGGTTGCGTCGAGTTTACGAATTTCAAAGCTCCAAATTCTCTGAATAGACCGAAGTGTGAAACGACTAGTTTTGGCCTGCAATGCAACCCTTTGGTCTACTTTTAATCGGCTCCTCTGTGGCGTCGTCAAAAGCCTGAACATTCAATTAGCCCTAGATTTTGTTTCGATAGGATTGCCAATCGTGAAACGGAATGGAAATTCCCATGGGTTTCGATGTTGCCCCATAGAGTACGAAGGAGCAATAACGAAACAAAATGAATCCCGATTTTACGAGATGGCAATCAAGGGAAGAGTCTGAATAAATCAAAAGTGAACTGGGTTGGTTGAGAAAAAGGATGATTTTATTATAGTTGAACCATCGAAATGTTTGACATAGAAAACGATATCAACAAGTGAGGCCAAAACGGAAATGAGAAAAAGGAAAAGGATAAAATGGACTTCTAGAGCTGATCAGCTTGCCCTCCAGCTTCGTCAAACCTCAAAAAGTCATCAACTTTAAGCTGTTTTGAATTCCAGTAAATCTTCCAGGGCTGTGATTACCAAAAAGGGAAAAATGGACGTTAATGTTTGATCAGCTGGTATTTAAGCTCTCAGATGATCCAGCAGCTTTAAACAGCTGGGGCAAGCAAAAAGGAGAAAAAGGGCTTCAATTGTTCATCAGCTGGTCCACCGGCCTCAAAAATGTAACAGCATCCTTCAATATCAACGTTTTGCCTAATTTACCAACTTCCAACGAATGCTATTGGATTGGAACGAATAGAAGAGAGAAAAAGGATTTCTAGAATTGATCAGCTGATCCACCAATTTCATCAATTGTTACAGGACCCATCAATATCAAATCTCATCCATTCAAGGAACTGATTATCACAATATCTAAGTTTTATTGGAACGATGACTTTCGATAGACGCCCTTGAAGGTTATCGATCATTGGGTCCGTTAGAATGAAATTTGCAACGAATCCTCGTTCAGTCTAATTTATTTCGGTGTTGAACTCCGCCTTTTTGGCCTCCAGGCAATCAACGGCGAATTAAGTATCATCTACGGGATGACGATACCTTTTTTCCCATTAGCCTGCAGCACGGTGTCCTTTTCCCAATGGAAATGGAAATCCCAGAGGAGAATTGTCCCGTGGGGGTCTTCAGGGGAATTCCTTGGTCAGTCAACGATAGCCCCTATAATCAGAGGTGGAATGGCTCTAAACGTCCTGTTATGGGAGACCGTTAAGACCCGTATTGATCATTGCGAGCTGACTTGGCACTCTAACGACCAAAGTTCCGCTGGAACTTACGATGATTCATGGAGTGCAGTCTCTGGAACTAAACAAATAATAGCTACAGTACTGGATGGAAACAGCTCCTGATTTTATTTAGGATTTAAACCGGATGACCATTTTTACTGAATTTTTTCGGTTTAAAGCCTTACATACGTCCAGAATTAAAAAAAAATCGATTTTCCTACTGATTATTGTTTTTTGTAGTTTTAGACATATTTCTGTGGAAGTTGATTGCAAAAGGTTTCTATAGATCAAAAGTTATTATAGAAAACGTTATTACGTTAACGGTATTATAGAAACCCAAACAAACGCGTTTTTCTCAAAACAACTTTTTCTGACGCGGTCTGCATGATAACTCACACAGTTTTTAATATTTTTCAATGCTTTTTTTAAATATTCGAAATTATTTTCTCCATAGTTTGTCGTGCCGAATTTTTTATACTGTCATTAGAAAATTTTATAAACATCATTAAAGCGTGACATTTATGACACAAAATGCAAACTGTTTTTGAAACTGCCGTAAATTGCTGAATTTTTCAAATTTCAAAAATCCGGCTCGACATACTATAACTACAACCTTATTTTACAAGAATTTTTTTACGTTTTGCCAATCTATCAATATTTGAAGAAGAAATTATGTAAACCACGGAACAACTTTTTTTTCACAGCGCTTCGGGAAACGTGATTTTTCATGTTGCAATTAAAAAAAAGATTAAATAAATTTTTTAACAAAGTTTAAACACTAATAAACAACGTGTAAACATTATTTTTATTAATTTCTATTTCTATCTCTTCTGAAAACAGTTTTTCTTTTACTGGGTTTCAGGCACTGTTGGACATATGGTAAGCTTTTAGGTGGTCATGCATGAACTTCTTCATTGGAAACAAAAGTGATTTTTTTCGTAATTCTGTACTTACGATCAGCTATACGATCAGCTACCTATCCGACTAATCCGCACAGTCACCAGTTCGTGTCCAACTCTGCATCCACCCAATATCCTTCATCGTCCCACGTAGCAGCGAAGATAACTCTCCTATTCAGCAGAGTGAAGGTGGTTGTCATCGTGCAATCTCGAGGATGCTCATAATTGTAATTCGTGTATACAACAATGGACGTTCTCGGAAATGACACTTCCTAATATCCAGCGAACCACTCAGGGAAGGTTTAGAGCGCAGGACATACCGGATCGTCCTTTTGGGATGTCCGTCTCGACGTGGACGTCTGATATTCGCTATCAGTCTTCTTCCATGCACCTGTGACGTTTCGAGGTTTCTGGTGAAATCCGGAAGCATCAAATTGGCATTGAAAGTCTTCGGAGATCCGGCATCTGTGATGCCCTGGGTAATCAAGCTTCGATCCAATCCCCCCTTTCCATCCCTTGTCTTTCTGTTATTTATTTTTTTATATTTTTCAGGCATTGTCCTTGAAAAAGGGAATTAAAAATGGGGGAGAGGAAGACGGGACGGCAAAAATGAAGATGATGATGATGGGGATAATATTGATGATGATAGAGTTGATTATTATTTAAGGAACTATTATTAAATCATTATTTGAATTATTATAGGAGGCAAAACAGAAAAGTATTATGTTTTAATGAACGATCCAGATATTTAATAAATAGAAAAACTATAAACTTCTAAAAATTTATATAAATATATAACGTTATCAAAACTTATATAAATCAAAACAAATAATAAGCTAATGAATGAATTATATGTAAAGTAATAAATATTAATATAAGTAATTACAAACTAATATATGAATTAAATGTTGAGAGATTATCATTAAGTAAAGTAAAAATAATAACAGTAGCCAAGTAAAATAATAATAATGTAATAATAATATTAACATAATATAAGATAAGAAATAATAACAATAAACCAAATAATACCTAAGTAATATAAAATATAAATCAACTCAGACTAAGACTGAATAATCTGAAAACATTTTTGCGTTTTTGGATTTTTTTTAGGTTTTGTTGCATGTTCTTGGTTATTTTTGGTTGATAATGCGATTATTCCTATTTTTTATATTATTATTGATTTATTATTTTTGTTAAAGTTTATATCTTTATTTTGTTTAAATTTTTGGTTTATCATAAATTGCCCAAAGTTTTTTTTTACTAGGACATCTCTCTCTCTCTCTCTCGTTACCTATTTATTTTCCTCAAAACTCACCCCCTGATGTCCCTTTGTTGTATAGCCGATTTCTTCCATCCAGCCCGAGGGGTACACTATATTACGCATTCCATTAACATATTTATGGAAAGAGAAACGCACTTGGCTCGTATACTACAGACGTACACCTTTTATTCAGCCTCGACCGTCTTACGTATATTCCCTCCTTACTTTTTTTTTCTTTTTTTTCTGTTGCTCGCTTAATCTCTGCGTGCCACGCCGGATAGGCTGGAGTGATGAGTAATCGCTCGAAATTATTGATAAACGAGGGTAGAAACGGTACAACGAATAGAACGAGGGGACACAATGAAATGATAATAATAACAATTGGCGGGGAACAAAAGGAAATCGATATTATCGTTCGTCGTAATGATCATTTTGATTGTGTGGTTCTTGCGAAAAAATTTGTGCTTTTTAGTATTTTTTTTTCTTTTTAATTTTAACGATTAGTTATACAATTATGATAATACGAAATTAGTGTGCACTGTATATTATAAAAATTGTAACTTTTTATTATTTTTTACGTTTGTTCGTTATAAAGATTATTTGAATTTTTTTATTATCCGAATTATACTGTCTTATTATTTTCTCGTTCTCATTATTTCAATAATTTTTCTACAAGTTTTTCATTTTTTTAAATTACAATTTTAATTCCTAGAATTATAATTTTTTAATTACAAGAAATTATCTTTATGTGCTTTAAAAATTTTCATTTTTTATTAGAAAAATGACTTTTTTTTACAAAAATTATCACCGTTCATAAAAACCCAAATAAACCCAAACAAATAAGCATTGTTTATTACAAAAAATTATGATTTATTATTTTACAAATTGCAATTGTTCATTACAAAAATGATAATTTTTATATTTATATTTAATTTAATAACCCAAACAAACCCAAACAAACAAACAAAAATTACGATTATTTACCACAAAAAATTATTGTTTATTTTTCAAGTTATAATTTATTATTACGAAAATTGACATTTCTCATTTAAAAAATGATTTCGAGCGTTGAGTTTTTTTTTGGTGGCTGCAGTGATCGTGACGGGGTCACGTGATGATTTTTGAGTTTTGATATGTACCGTTAGAATGAAGGGGCTGTCGATTCGCTCTGGAATCACCCGTAGGTTATAGGGATTTTATGATTGTTCCTGATGACAAGTTAACGGATGCCGAGCATTACACTTTAACGAGACGAGTAATGTACGAGGCATCAGCAGCCATTAGATTCGTGTGGGTATATGTACATGTGGGTGCATTGTAACCCGTCAGTGTACTTGCCTCCAACTCGGAGTTGTGGAATGGGACATAATCGTCGTCTATGTACATGGCACATCGTAAATCTCATGAAAAAATGCCTCCGTCCTCCGTTAGATCAGATATATAGTTCTGTAATTGTCCAAATAGCGATTTTGCAGGCGTTGCTTAAACCTTTGACCTCTGCTACGAAAAGGTCTCGCTCTATTTCAGTTTTTCGATTTTTCATCGTAATTATTATCAATTTTATCCAGAAATAAACAATTTGAAAATAGTGTATTTTACTATTGAAACGTAACAAAAAAGAGTGTGTAGAGATGATTTATTTATTATTCATTGTATATATTTTTATTATTCTTTATAATTTATTATTTACCTCATTATTCGTATTGAAGTTTTAAAAAGGCGCAATTTTTTCGCGATTAATCGAAAACGAAAAATCAAGCTATTTTTTGTATAGTTATTATATATATATTTTTATATTATATATAAAAATATAGCTATTTTTTGTTTGCTCGACAAAACAGATTTATATTACGAAAAAGCTTTCTTGTATTGGATCTACCTTGGACTTATTTGTGAATATTAATGAAATTTTTGAATGATTATAAAAATAAATAAAACTTAGTAATTATTATAAAAATAAATAAAATTCATCATCGACTATAAAAACAAATTAAATTTTGCAGTGATTATGAAAATAAATAAAGTGTTTCAACGATTATAAAAATAAATCAAATTTATCAATTATTATAAAAGTAAATAAAATCATCAATTGTTTTAAAAATAAATAAACTTATGAATTATGATTGTTCAATTACAATAACAATAATTAACACCGCATAGATTCAAAATTAGGGCGAAACGTATTGTTTTTTTTTTCATCATCACATCCACAATTTCCAAAAGAGAAATTGTTAGAGAACTAATTTTCTAATGTTGGCCAAGTATCGCAAATATTTTTGGCCACAAATACTAATTTCGAATCTAATTAATCGGGTCAATTCGTACAGTGGGTACACTCATTGGGCTTCAGGTCCCGTACGAGCCGAAGAACAATAAGCTTGTGGATTACCGAAGTGTCTTCAAATTAACGAGACCCTCCTCATCAATTAGAAGATAAGAGCTCCAATGGCTCGCCTGTGTTTCGTTTCTTTTTCGCGTCATTCTCTCGTGTAACACGATCACTCCAATGGACCAGATGGGCAGTTGAATGAATCCTCTGAAACGTTGAGGTCCTTTGAAAGCTTCGGACAAAAACCGAATCAAGATCGATTCGTGTATCACATTGACGTTTTTTTTCTACCAACAAAGTGTCATTAAGGGACATCCTGGAGACAGAAATATACTGAGAACATTTTTTTGCAAAAAATATTTTTTTTTATCTCACATAAAAAAATATTTATATGTTTATTTTATTATTCACATTAGAAAAGTTTACTTGTTTTTCCATATTATTAAATTCTATTATTATATATATATATATAGATGTAAAGACAAACATATAAATTAATTGTTATAATCATTTATTTATTATAAAATTGATATTATATAATAACGAGTGAACTTTTTTTTAAAACAAATATATATTTACCAATATTTCAGTTAAAAAAAAATCAGTTTTTCTAGTTTTCAACATAAAATATACAATTTTAATCAACTCTCGGATCCTCGGGGTGGAAATGACCTTTAAAAATTAGAATTTTTTAACGAAAGTAAAATTTAAAAAAAATGTAGAAAAAATGTAGTACTAAAATTAATCAAAAATTTGCCTGCCCCAAAAGAGAATAAGCATTTTTCAAAAAGTGACTAGAATTTGTCAAAAATGAACACTGAATTTATGAACAATGAATTTATCAAAAAAGGACTAACATTTTCCAAACAGGGAGTAGATTGTTTCGAAGGCTAGAAAGTTTGAAAGTTTGATCGAAAGATTAAAAAACAAAAAAGAAATTCCAAATTACTTGTAACAAATCGGGAAATGGTCGATCTGTGATGAAACGACCCGTACACTCTTTCAACCAGTAGTAGAAGCTAGTAGGAGTCAGACAGCGCTTTTTTCGCTGTGTGATCGTGGCGAGCAAACAAAAGTAGAACTCCGTCAGGGCGTTTGGTCTCAATACACCGGAGGATTTGTGATGGCCACGAATTTGCTCGTACTTGTTTAGTTTCCCTTCCCGGCGATGAAGTACGTGCTCGTCCATAGATTCCTCAATGATTTTTTCCCTGTTCACATGATTTTGTCATCTCCGAAAAAAATTCACTCGAACTCAGATGCCACCTTCTTCAGAGGTGTTTTTCAACCAAACACCAATTTTTCAATAAATTTCGATTTTTTCTATATTTTAGAAAGGAGAAAAACGAGACATTTTTTGAAAAAAATATTAAGGGGTTGAAGTAAATTGAAATAAAAATCATTTGAAAATGTTTATTATTGGAGGAATAAATCAAATTATTCAAGAAATCGTTTGGACATTTATCTGTATGATTAATAACAAAATTGTGTACCAATCTTAATTCAGAGATATCAATAATTACATTGTTTATAAATAATTTCGTGAAGAACTTTTGAACTTGAGGAATTCTTCAATTCTTTCGATTTTCACAACCTCGTTGATCAGGAATAAAAAAGGCCGACTTTTTTTCTTAAAATTAATAATATAGGCTAAGACTCGTCTGAGATATTTTTTTTTATTATCTCGATTGATCAAAAGAAAAAATCTTCGTCTTTTCGATTTTTTAGAATAAATTATATTATTATTATTTATAACCGACGAATAAAAATATTTCGAGAAAAATAGGTCGGCTAAGACTAAACTACGATTAACAAATGGTATTTTTTTAAATTCAATAGTTCAAAATAAAAATTGACAATACAAATTTTGACAAATTTTTCATTTTTTTTTTAGTTTTTACAATTACTCCTTAACGCGGGTTGGGAAAAAGAGGTATAAAGAAGTGTCTCAGGTACCAGACGCGTCCAAAAGGAGCGCCCGAAAACTATTTACCGCACGGATATCTCGTTTGGCCTTTTTTTGGCCTCCACGTCCCAGAGGAAACGAGGTACCATTGAAAGCAGAAAAAAAAGCATCGCCCGAGCACGTCGTACTAAATTGATTTCGTCCACTGCAAAAAGGGTTCTTTCCCGAAATCACAGAAGTTCTCACTGTTTTTTCACTTTTTTTACCCTTCTTGTTTTCCTCGTGTCTTGCTCTGGAATGAAACAGTCCTGACAGTTACGTACGACTTGGATCACATTTTTTTTTATATCGATGCACAAATTTTTGAAGTTTGTAAATATTTGAATTTTTTACTTGGGACTTTCGAGATAATTTTTTTATTAAAATAAAATTTAACTTAATCTATGTATTAAAATTTAACACTCTTAATTATTAATTTTTATCAACTATAATTAAAATTCCCAAATAAAATTCGTCTGATTGTTGTTTCCAACAAACATTCGAAAAAATAGTTATATTTTCTTGAAATTCAAAATATCGTTTAGGTTTTTAAAAAAACCAAAGTACACTTATAGGTAGACCTTGATTTTTCAAATAGCTATTTAAAAAATGTTTTTAATTTGTTTAAAATTGATGTTTTATTAATTTCTATTAGTTGTTTTTTATTTTTTAATTCTTAACGATTAAATTTTTATCCGTTGCAGAAAAAAACCAAAATTTGTCACGGAGAACCCAAAAAATTTATGCTGGTCGTTATCAATAGGCTCTTGGCCTTGGACAATCTGGAATTATCGTGTTGGCGTTACGGTTCGAGATGAAAGTCGACGATCCAGACGGGTGTGGATTTTCAGGGATTTTAAGGGTGTGAAGAGGATTCGACGTTGCTCTGACCAGAGATTTGGACGAGAATAAAAAAATTGAAAAATAAAAAAGTAAAAATATTGACTCGCCGTGGATTTACGAGGAAAGCAGCAGTGTTTTTTGGTTGGGAATTGAAAAATTCTCGTGGCCGATGGATCAAAGAGAATATTTATAAAGAGAACGGGAATACGATCGAGGGGATATCGAAACGAATCTACGAAGACGGAATAAAGCAATTTGCTCGATACAGTACGAAGGTGCGATAAAAGTGAATCGAGGGAAAATTGTTTTTTTTTTATTTTGGACTTACATTGTGCTTATATTTAGGCTTTGATTGTTTCTGTGAAATAAAAAAGTATCACGGCTGATCAATAATCGCTCATAAAAATTTACGAAATAAGTTTAGTAGTTAAGATTGGCGGACCGAGGGTCGAGAAAAATGTTTGTCGAAAATGGGCAATCGTTCATTCACACGTCTGTCTGGTACACGTACGTTTTTAACTTCGAAGTGGAAGTTCCACTTTCGACTTTGCATTTTTGTATCCAAAAGGTCTGTTTAAAAAATTTGACTTTGGAACCCAAAATCTCCGTTTCGGAGATTCCAGTTTTGAGACCAGTAGTATCGTTTTAGAAATTTCACTTCCGAACCCAGACGTTCCAGTTTGGTGATTCAATTTAAGGCGACGCCAGTCCCTTTTTTGAAATGCCACTTTGGAGCCCAAATGAAATATATGGAATAATAACAATTTACCCAGAGTATTAAGAAATTCAATTTCAATTTTTTTGTTATTCCAACAAAATTATAGGGAAATTCAATCAAGCGATAATAATTACACCAAAATAGAAACAAATTTAACAGAATAAAAATGATTTCAAAGAATAAATAGCAATTTAAAAAAAAGAGTAACAATTTAAATAAAATATTAGGAAATTTAACAAAATAATAACAGTTTCAAGAAAGTCACAACAAAATCAACGAAATAATAATAAAATTCACAAAGTACTAAAATTAACAAGATAATAAAAATTGTAAAGTAATACCCAAATTAATAGAATCATAACAAAATAAACAAAATAATAACAAAATTCACAAAATAATAAAAAAAATTATAAAAATTAATAAAATAATAAGAAGATTAGTAGAACTAACAAAATAATAACAAATTTAACATGACAAGCGACAAAATTCGGCAACAAAAAATTCATCAAATATTTTCAGCCCCCAAGAGTAACTTTTAATGTCAGATTTAAACTAACATTCACTTTTAACATATCTCATATCTTTGTTTTTTCAATCATTATCACGTATTCTAAAATTGGACCCACTGTGTTTCCAATTTTGATTTTTTTTATGTTGAACGCAACGCTCAGCTCGTAGCTTTCCAAGTGGAGCGGAATTCAAAGCCGAACTTACGGTGACTGCGTACGAATATATATTCGGAGCTTATGCTCACCAGGACTAGCGAATCGTAGCGCATTCCCATCGGTTCTACCGAACCAAGCAAATATTGCGAATCCGCGTAATCCCTCGCCGGAAATTCCTTTGCTGGAGGAGCCGCTTTGCCAATGAAATTCACTGTGCAAGGACTGTCGAAGCTTCCCACCTGCGGGCCCCGAAACAGCCACGAGCTGTTTATTGTTTCCGCCTTTTACGGTGGTATTTCGACCAAGGTTGACTTATGAAACCACCGAAAGCTCCTTTCGTGTATATTGCACTCGAAGACAATCCTGAAACACGAGCCCTAATGGGAGTCGACGATTTTGTTAACGATGTGAACAGTTTTGTGTACATACAATTAATTTAAGATATTAAATGTAATCATTTATTTTTATTTTTAATCACACATTTTCACATTTAATTTAATAATCTTGAATGTAAAATTTAGTGTAATTAAATATAAAACTAAATTTTATTAAACTACATTATTAATTTTATAATCTAAATATAATTTTTTAATTCAAATATGACTATGTTATTTAATATTTCATTTAACAGAAATTAGTATTTCTGTCTAATTAATATTAAATAAAATAAAAAGACCTTCATCCAAGGATTTAATTTGATTTTTTAAATTATCGTTTTATCTTTTTTAATCGATTCATATATTTTATTTTCTTATTTACAACATTAACGATTTTTAACGATGTCGAGAACGTCGTAAATTTTGATTTTATTTGATGAATTATCATTTTTTGTATTTTTATTGATCTATATTTATTTTTATTGTTATTTGCAAAATTAAGACCCTTATATTTTCACGTCATAAGAGAATTTGCTTTTTCGTGGTAGAGCAAACGTGTTGCGTGAGTATTCTTATCAATGATAACGCATTCCCTACTGCAATTTAAAATTCATTGAGAATGACGTTTCCATAAATTTCGTCTGGAATTCGCAATATCTTAAAAAAAATGTAAAAAAGTATAAAAAAAGGTTCCCAAGTTCACCATGCCTCCAGAATGACAATTTCGAGCGTGAAAAAAGTTATATACAGACGCACGTGTACACGTGCCTGTACAAAACAAGGTCGAAGTGCGCCATGTCGAAAGGGACGAATAGGGGGATGAAAGGGCGATCGTTGGTCTTAAAAAAAAAGGTAACGTCTGGATTCCAGAGTGTCGTGAACGAGTCGAAAGGTCGAAACGGGCCAGACGTCGTTCTGGGTTTCAATTGGTTCGCGGTACGACGTGAGCGAACGTTGAAAAATAAAAAACAAAAACAAAATGTTCTACAACCACAAAATTCAATGACGTAAGAAAAAGTGGATCATTGCACGCCATGAATATTGATACTTTCGGTAAGTTCGGTTTCTTTTGTTTCTTTTTCTCTTAATTTTTGTTTCGGTCTTTTACGAGTAGAAAACGAAGCCAGTGGAAAATAAAATTTCGCATTGAAACACTTTACAATCGTATCGTAAGGGCTGAAAAAAATTGGGTGATTAATTGAGGGATCATTGGTTGGACGAACCCAAAAGTAAATCAATCCAAAAAAGATCGTAGAGGCTTACGTGTTTTGCCTTAAAATGAACTTGTTTGATAATTAATTAATTAACTTCTTCGATATTTAATGTGTTTTTTAAATATTCAAATTTTGATGTGTATTTAACAAAATTAAATTTGAATATTAAAATTTCGAGTGTAATTTTACACATAAATTTTAAACATTTCATGATTTCAGGACATTCAACAAAATACATCGTATATTAAATTTGAAAACTTTTAAACTTTGAGGTTAAGGAAACCTAAGAGGAAAATATGATTAGCTTCGTCAATCGCCAAGCCATTTTCCTCTTATCGTCTTTCATCTCTTTGGTTGGTTGAAAGGAATGGGGTGGGCGAGGGGTTGGTGGTGAAAATTTTGACTCAATCCAAAATGCCCCAAAACGGTAATGTCACTATCGTTATCTTGGTGGGACTTGAAGTGGAAGCCGAGGAAAAGCACAGAACTCGTTTGCCATCGGCTTTAAGTTCGGTGGAACGGGGGTTGCTGGGGGAGAACAGAGGGAAGGGTTGACCTCGTTCGCTTTGTCTACAATCATTCATCCTTATTTCTCTGTCTCTCTCTCTCTCTTGCTTTGGTTATCTCTCTCTTCCTCTCTCATTCGTTCTTTGGTTCTCACTCTCTCTCTCCCTCTCCCTCCCCTCTCCTCTTTTTTTTTGGTTCTCTGTGTCTGTCTCTCCCTCTCCTCTCTCTTTTTGGTTCTCTCTGTCTGTCTCTCCCTCTCTTCTCTCTTTTTGGTTCTCTCTGTCTCTCCCTCTCCCATCCCTCTCCTCCCTCTTTTTCTTTGCCTTTCTCTCTCTCACTCTCTCTCTTTTTCTTTGCCCTTCTCTCTCTCTCTCTTTCTTTGCCTTTCTCTCTCTCACTCTCTTTCTTTGCCGTTCTATCTCTCTCTCTCCCTCTTTTTCTTTGCCTTTCGCTCTCTCTCTCCCTCTTTTTCTTTGGCTCTCGCCCTCTTTCTCTGGCTCTCTCTTTCTTTCTCTTGCTTCCTTTGGTGTCTCTCGATCTCTTTCTCTCTCTCACTGTTTCTCTTTGCTTCTCTGGCTCTCTCTCTCTCTCGCTCTTTTTTTCTCTCCCTTTAGCCGTCGAGATCCTCAGACGATGAAAAGTTCCACGGCATCTTCTCCCTATTGAGTTTCATACACGAGGCGGGAACATTATATTTTTTTCCTTGGAGTGGATGCGCACGGTGCATTTAAGATACGAATACACAGATAGAATTCTTGGTGGGATAACAGGCGTCATTATAAGAAATTGTCCGTTTGGTTCTCTCGGGCATTTCGAGCTTTCGTCAGAGATCCCATTTTAACGAGCCTTTTATTTGTGTTTTTTCATTTTATCGATTAGAAGTTATTTTTTTTATTAATATTAATTGAATTTATTTTGATTTTTATTAAATTCAATTACAAAATATTATCTTTGCTGAATTAAATAAAAATATTATTGTTTTATTTAATATTTCATTAAACAGATATTCAATTTTATCATTAATTTAAAAAGAAATTATGTTTTATTAAATCGACTTTCTTAATACAATTAAATTCAGCTGAAAATAATAATTGACCTTATAACATCTATACGCCCTTATTTTGTCGTAGCTAAATAAAAAATTGTTGAAAAATAATCTTCCTCCTCCCAACCCCTTAATCGTGAAGATAAGAGAGTTAAAAGGGATTTTCTTCGAAGGCCCAAAATCTTCAACCTCTTTGAAAATTCTATTGAATACATCGATCAATTTCCTCCCCCCTTTCTTATCCCTTTTCTTCCACTTGTGTGCTTCCCTTGAACTCTTCTTGTCACAACTTTTGCCGCCAATTATTTTTTCACCGATCAACGAGGATGGATCTTTCTAAAGATTGATGGATACTCACCTTTTTTTTCTTTTTGCTTCCAATGTAGCATATGCGAGCGCGAAAAGTCTCTCCCGATACTCGTTGAGAAGGCTGATTTATTCTTGAATGCTGAAGCCCTGATTCAGCATTCAGGGATAAAATTTGTACATAAAAATAATCTCAGTGACACCCATTCGAAAGAGGAGAGCGAAGAAGTTTTTCAAATCACTTGTCAGTTTTTCAAAGCTCGATTAACTTATGTTATTTCATTTATATGCAAGTAGATTTAAGGATTTTCTTTTTGTGCAAAAAAATAAAGTAGGTATTGCTTGAAGCCCAAAAAATTGAGATCGTAAATGAGATTTCCTTTCAAACAATTGTGTTTCGGTTTCTTTTTGGGTTACAACTCAGATTTCTTTCCATGCCGGTGTAGTTTGGGTTTGCTTTGGATTGCAGTTGAGATTCCTTTCGAAGTAAGTTTAATCGAGTTACGATTAACTTTTGTTTAAAAATATCTTTGTTTGGCTTTTGTTTTGGACTACAGTTAAGATTTCTTTGTTTGAGTTTAGTTTTGAGTTAAAGTTAAGATTTCTTTCAAAATGTCTTTGTTTGGGTTTAGTTTTGGGTTACAGTTAAGATTTCTTTCGAAATATTTTTGTTTGGATTTTGTTTTTGGTTATAGTTAAGATTTCTTTCAAAATGTCCTTGTTTGGGTTTATTTTTGGGCTACAGTTCAGATTTCTTTCAAAATGTCTTTGTTTGGGTTTCGTTTCGGGTTACAATTAAGATTTAATTCCACCCAACTTTGTTTGGGTTTGTTTTGAGTCGCAATTCACATTTTTTGCAACCCACTTTATTTGTGTTTGTTTGAGCTGTAATTTAAATTTCGTTCGAACCAACTTTACAGGGTTTTGGATCACAATTAAAATTCCTTTTTGCCCACCGTTGTTTGGATTCATCTTGGGTAAGAATTGAGATATTTCTTTCCGTTTTGTTTGGTTTTGATATCTGGCCAGAGAGCATTTGACGTAAAAGACCATCATGATTAAACACAGGCTAAATCACGTTTCACCTGATTTCCATTAGTACGTGTCATTCATTGAAGATTTCAGGGTAAATCGTGGCTTTATTGGAGGGTGCAACATTTACGGTGTGGGTTGGACGGAATATGGTATGAGTGAACCTGAATTGACGTGTTGTCTTTATGGATACGGGTCCCGGAAAGTTTTCGCAAACAGTTGGGTTGGGAGGTTGAACTCGTAGTTCGTAGCCTGGAATTGCTCGCCCAGTAGGAAGTTGGCGCCCATATCGTTGGACGCCCGGAGGAGCAATGCTCCGATTCATTCGTATGCAGATGAAACTTCTAGGGAGCAGCGTACGTTCACTCATTACACGTTTCAGTGTGGGCTCATTATCTTTCTTCTCCCCTTTTGTTCCTGGTTTTAACACGACAAAACTAACCAAGTCACGCTCGAGAACCGTGCATAATCAGCACACAAATGTCCTTCAGATTTTACTCTCGTACACTTGTTCACGAATCTTCTTAATCTACCAAAAGATTTCATTTTTTATTCACCAACTTTTGTCTTTTTCAAAACATTTCTATTCAATTTAAAACCTTCCAATTTTTCTGCTTTACTCGTTCATTTTTAGAAAAATGTTCGCACTTTTGTTGCCTTTAAGAAGGGTCTAATGGCTAAGTTGATTAATTACGAAAAAGCTTTTGAAAAACTTATGTATACTTTTGTTTACTTAAAAAGTATAGTTTTTAATTTTTTTCTTCGTGGTTAGAATTTTTTTTAATTCCTATTATTATTTTGATATTTCAATTTCGACTTTTCTTTTTATTTGTTTTAATTTCATTTTCATTTTATTTGTACTTTATCTTTATTTTATGTAATTATGTAAAATCGTAATACAATAGATTAATTTATCAATGTATTTCTATTACAATAACAATATAATTATAATTTTCATTTGATTAAACATTATTTTCATATTCATTGTTAAAAATAGTTTTAGTCGTTAATTTGTCCAATTTAACCTGTTTTGTCTAAAAAAAAATAAAAAAAATAATAATTAATTGACAATTAAGTTGAGCAATTGATATGGAAATGAACTAATTTATTCAAAGGTATTCCTTATTATTTTATATTAAATCAATAAAATAAATTTTTTCAAAGTTCGTTTATTATTATAAACGACTTTTTTTTCTTAACAATTTTAGTTGAATTTATTTTAATTTTTCTATTTAAAAAAGTTATTTTATTGTTTTAAACGAACTTTTTCTTTTAGATTTCCAAATTTTTTCATCAAAATGAAAATTAACGAATGTTTGTATTATTAAGTACGTTTGTTGCGTACACATGCGCGCGTATATTCGGGAGGACCCTTATTTCATAATTAAGCGTCGGGACGACAAAAAGTTTATGCAATAAAAGGAAAAATAATTGTTGTCCAGGTCGTTCCACATACGAGAAAGGATGCGGGTGTCGCCATTTTGAATTTGAGAAGTTTGCATAGTGGAGTCGCCATTGTGGTCTACGGGTCAACGAGGATGTCGAGGACCAATCCGGGTCACTGACCGGAAGCTCGAACTCGTTTATCATCCCTCTCTCTCTCACCCTCTCGCATCCTCCCTTAAGGATGGGGGTTACCATAGAACGGTGGAAGGCCCGTATAGAGAGCTTGTGCTTTTGACTTAGCTAATGGAAAAGGTTGCCGGACTACACGGCGCCTGTTTCACGAGAGCTGGGATGAAAAACGAGCTGCAGTTTCCGACCAGTGCCCCGGAACGCGAGTCGACATTGTCGTTGACCACTGCACGCTATAACCAAATGCTGGATGTCTTCCAGCAGGAATGACGATGAGGGAACGTTGAAAAGTTGAATAATCGTCGCTGGATCTTCGCATCCGGGAAACAGTATTTTAATACCCCATTATCGTTATTTAATTATCATTATTCATCGTCATTTAACTGTTATTGCATAATTACTTAATTATTGTAAGTTGGCATAGTTAATTATTAGCACAGTTAGCTATAGTTGGCTAGTTAGTTATTGCATATTAGCATAATTATTGTATAACTATTCGGCCGCCATTAATAGATTGTTCAATTATCGGTTGAATCATCGGTAAATTTTATTAAACATTTTTTTTAAACAAATATCCAAACAATTTTTAATTATTTTAAAGCAGGATAATTGATGAATTATATGGATTAATAATTTTACGTAACGAGAAACAAAGTTACATGTTTTCTTCATAGCTTTTTGAAAAATTATTTGAATAAATAATTTAATATAGTAATATAAATATTCATATAATATTTCAATTATTTCAAAGCAGGATAATTGAACAATTATTTGAATAAATAATTTAACATAATAACATAAATATTCATATAATTTTTCAATTATTTAAAAACAGGATAATTGAAGAATTATTTGTGTTAATAATATAACGTAACGAGAAACAAAATTGCATGTTTTTGAAATTGATTTTGGACAAAAAAAAAATAGTAAAAATCATTTTTGGCATCAAGCTTGTGTAAAAAGTTGCTTAGACATAAACCCAAACAAACATTTTTGTAAAGAAAAAAATCGTTTTTTCAAAATCTTAAAATACATTTTGAAAAAAAATCTCGTTTTTTGAGGTGTCACAGTAGCCTAAGCCCTTAAACTCAACTAATCGCGTACCTAACGATATTTTTCTTTTTCGCTCTTGGCTTCCCGACGTACTTGATTTTCTCGTGCAACGAGATATCCCGGTCACACTCCGTACCCAGTCACGACGAAACACGGGTCGTCTAGCGAGATTGCAAATTAGAGAGAGAGCGAGAGAGAAAGAGAGAGAGAGAGAGAGAGAGAGAGAGAGAGAGAGAGGTGAGAGATTGAATTCACGGTGAGACGAGAGTTTTCCGTTCCCAACGATGTTTCCTCAATTGAATGTGCAAGAACGAAATGCTCGATGAAGATCGAATGAAAATTCGGAAAACAATACGAATTGTTTTTTAGTATAATAATGCGAATTGTAACGGGAACGAAAAAAATACTCAATTGAATAAAATGTTTATTGTAAATATTTCTATATTTGTATATAATGTAATTGTTTAATAATTAATATTTCATACAATTGTAAATTAAATATTATCATACAATTGCATAACCTTGTATATTTGTAAATAATTTGATTGTAACGTCGAATAATAAAGAAGAAAAAAGAATCATATCGTATCAACGAGGGACACTTTCTTAATCGGCCGACGATAACATCGTTCTCAGTCAACATATATATATGAAAAAAATTACCTATATACGTGAATATCAATACTGTCGATGAAAAAAAAATTGCATGAAATCGGACAACTAGTTTCCGAGATAATAATTCCCAAAGGTTAACTAGTTTTTTTTTGCGCTATTATATATTATTTTTGGGACACTACAAAAATTCGGTTCTAATCTCTAAGTAGCTTTAAAACGTGAATATTTTCAATCGATTTTTTTTAAATACTTGGCGTTACTTTTAATTGTTAGAGTTTTTTTTACAGTAAAATATCACGAACTGTGAGTGAATAATAAAATCAAAGTAAAAGCATTCACTCGGACGTGGTAATTTCATCAGTCTATTGATTCGGGTCTTTAAGGGTACTTTTTTTTTCATCGTGTCATTCAAAATCAACGACCTAATGCACTCGCTACGAAGTCCTTGCGGGTTTTGGCAAGAACTCGAGGGCTCATTTTCCGGTTTTCCTTATAAGGTGTAACTGGAATGGTACGTGGCTTTTGTGTTGTAACGTTGAGACGATATGAGGGATTATTTGTTGTAACGTTGGGACCATTTGAAGGATTTTGTGTTGTAACGCTGGTATCGGCTGTTGTAATTATGGGTCCAAGTGCTGCAACGCCAGCAGGTGTTGTTGGAACATTGAAATTAGGTTTAACGATGTCAATTTGTGGTAAAAAAATTTTCCGAACTGAACACTCCGCGCCATCAATAGTTTTCACGGGATTTACCGGTGGTTTCGGATCTTTTATGCATACTCCTCTGACGCACATCTGAAATATAAGTGAATGTTCATGCGCTTATATAAGTAGTTATACAACGGAAGATTAAAAAACCGTATCCTTAAAAAAAAATTCGAAGAATTTCTCATGAACCAACTCTATGCAACGATGAGAGCACAGGCAGTGGCAGCGAGTTACGGATTCGTAGTCGGCCCGCGATAACAACTCTCCCAATAAACATATATTTTTTTAAAAAATTGACAATACACCTGAATATATATCCTTTCGAATAAAAGAAACTTGGATGAAATCGGACATAAAGTTTCCGAGATAAAAATTCCCAAACTTGGCCTATATTTTTCATTCGCTTAAGTTGGATATCAACTAAAGTGAAATACGAATGAAAGTTCATTAGACTCTACCTTATTGTTTCCGCACCAAGTTCCATCAAGTGCAGGCCCAGACACTTCACCGTACGGTACGGCCCCTCGTCCAGTAGTACACTGCAGATCTTGGCACAACATTTCCAGGTTTTCCGGCTGCGTGATAGTTGAACGTCTACTTATTATTGAACTATTCACTTCTCTCTCGAGGAAAGTGTAAAAATATAAAATTTACAATCTGGACCGAGCACGGTCACCGAGTATTGGTCCACGTCATTGATGACGGCCCCAGGTGACCGCACAACGACCATTCGCTCTTTTCAGTGCAGTGAGAATATTTGCAGCATGAGAAATCGCTGTCATTCTCATTTTCAAAATTTCCCTCGAGCATGACGTTCCCTCAATTTCCAATTGCTACCACTTACCCTGCAAATCGTAGAAAAATATCCGGGTTTCCTGTCACGACACTGTTGCTCGGGGCTCCTTTTTCGTCCCGGCATACAATGGGAAGATAAACGTCCGCCCGCAGTTTTTGCTAAATAGTGATCGTGTGTATTTCAATCTCAATACGTAATTTCATCATAAATCCCAAACCCAAATAGTATTATTTTTAATGTTAATACCACTAATAACATTAACTAATATTTTGATAATCATGCAGACCCACTCCAATTTTGCCATCAGCTTTCTTTTCTCTGTCCTAAATTGCTTTAATTAGTCACTACTAGTGATATTTCGCCTGGTGAAGCCGATATTCTTAAATTATTTCCATAAGTTATGGGGTTTTGAAGTTTGGCAAAAAATGCAATAAAATAGAGCATTTTCATGAACTTCGACGCCTAAACGTCGAACTGACCCGAATTTTTGAACGAAATAAGTTTTCCATAATATAACCAAACAACCTCATAACTTATGGAAATTAAGGTTGTTTGGGTTTGTTTGGGTTTAATCATTAAAAATGTCCGCTTCCGCCGGCTAAATATCACTAGTGGTGACTAATTAAAGTAATTTATAGCAAAAAAATCTCCCGCCAAATCGGGGTAGAGCCTCATATCTGCATAATTACCAACATTTTTAACGATTTAACGTTAATAACAAATCGTATTATTTATAACGTTACATAACATGTTTTATTTATTCTTACCATTCGTTTTGAATCTTCTTGGCTCCACTCGTCCTCCAGAAACCTGTAGGTGATTCGAAACTCACAATTAAACGGGAATGCACGTTGAGACCGCGAGAAAGCTTCGACACTAAACTTCGAACCAAAAGTCAAAAATGTCGGACGACATTTTCTTGAAATCGTAAAAAAATACATAAAAATTGTGATTTTCTACGGATTTCCAAAAGTATGTGATGACATCGTCCGATTCAGGTAACAAAATGTGTGTTTGGATTTGTTTGGGCTCCAAGTCGTGGCATTAGCCAAACTCTCTATTTACATTATTTTTTTTCGATTTGACAAACTTGTGGAGAAGATGGCCGTTCATATATCAATTTGACATTTTCCAGGCAAATTTGGTGAAATTCTGAAGAGCCGTTTAGGAAATACGTGGAAAACCGTGGAAGGTTTGCTGTTTTCTCTTAAAACTGAAAATTTCTGATAACCCGATAATTAGCGAATCTTCCTTACGTCATCTAATTTGAAAGACGTCACTGCCACGGTCGTCAATAAGACGAGTACAAAAATATACAACATTTTTTCTGTCGATAATTAAAGTGGTAACTTTTGAAGTAACTGCTCAATGTTTTGATGTGACTGACTCCGCAATATTTCCGATCGGTTTTAAGTAATCGGTACATTGAGGAAGAACGGAGATATCTCGAGGAACAAGGAAATCTTTCAGGTGAATCAAAACATGTAAATATTTGAATACGCACATACGTAATAGTTTTTTTTTAATCTGCTAGTTCAAATCTGCGTCATTCGAATTAACTTTGACATCTTCAATATTGTCAATATTCCTGTGTGCCATACAGTTGAATCAGATCATCCACTTCAACTCGTTTGACCAATAAATAAATAATTTAAGTGAAAGTATATAAATAAATCAATTAAAAATCAAATTTATTATAAAAAATCGTTTATCAAGAAATTGTAAGTTATTTCAGAGAAAACAGGTCGTAACGCAGTCAATAAAGAATTAACCCTTCTTTATTCAACATGCCTATCGTAAAATTTCGTAATTGCATAGATTTAATTAATCGAAGGCCACGAAAATTCAAAACGGTTTCAGCTACGAGGAAAGAACGATTTAATAGAGTGGAATGAGATTACTCAAGTTGACTTGGCTCCATACGTTGGCTGTTTCTGTTATTGACATTTCTAATCAATCGAATGCGCATTTTGAAGAAGTCCCTCTACAAAAATTCAGCCGTTATTTTTTTTTCCTACTGTATCTCTTGATTACGCACGATTCGTTGGTAAAGAGGAAAACGTGGAAGTTTCCTTAAATGTTCCGAGTGGACGGGTACAAGTAGGGGAGACCGGGGCAAAATGGACCTCGGGGCAAAACGGGAAGTAAGCTTGTGTGCGTGAATAGTAATCGTGTTCGGACCGGCGACGGCACCATT
>JAPYZJ010001328.1:0-33334 GCA_030522765.1 Ophioninae sp. B BG-2022a | reverse complement strand
GAAATTCTGCCAAAAATCGAAAAATCATCGGATTTTAATGATTAAAAAAGCATTTTGAAGAGAAAATCATAACGAAGAGATTGAGCACAGACTGGAGTGTCAAATCCTAAAGGAAAAAAAGTTATCGATGATTTAGTGAAAAAACTTATTTTCCCCAAAAATCGAAAAAAATTTTGGATTTTTGATATTTTCTTTATTAGTCTATTTCGATGTAATTTGATCCCCTGAGCACGAATCTACCATTCATTTCTCCCAAAACCCAAAATTTCTGAGAAAAATTTGTCTTTTTATAATTTTTTACGATCTTTTCATAGAAATTGAACGTCTAAATATAATAATTATTTCGAGGTACTAGCTTTACAAAATAAAAAATATAATAAAAAAAACCCATAAAAAATGTAAAGAGTCAGATCGAAGCGAGTTCGTTTGAAATACCTCGAGTCGAGATAGCGCTCTTGGCTCCTCTTGCTTTTCCTTTCGTCCGGTTCATTCTGTTCTCCGAGTTCGGTTCTTCCGGTCGCAGTGCGCTGATCGGCCCCTCGATTTCTCGGCGATCCAACGGCTGTTGAAGTCTTGTAAACGATACTCGGACTCTTACTACCGTGGATTTTGGACTCGCGTGGATAGCGATCACCGGAAGCGCTCTGATCCTGTTCCTGCGAGGTGACGGTTGCGGACGAAGGGGAAGTCGGAACGACGCCCTTGAAGGGACTTTTGAGAATCGGAGTGGCGACCGTACTGGGACGACGTTCCTGCTGGCTCCTCGTTACTGCCAAGTTTCTCACTTCGTATTGCCGATCGATTCTTTCCTCGACGAAGCGGCCGTATTGGCTCGGAATTTGGGGCCTATTCAGAGACAGTCGAGAAAAAAACAGTTTAAGCTAGATTCGGATCTTTTAGAATCTATTAATTTTTTTTTCACGCGGTACCGCCGGTATTATTCCTTACCGATCACGCTGGTACTTTACCGATCTCGATCGGTTTTATCAAAATCGATCGGTACTTTTCCCGATCTCCACAATAACGTTACCGATCTCAACGTCTACCTTTACCGATAACGATTTTCGCTTGACCGAGAGCACGATCGGTACTTGACCGATCTCGTATGGGTATCGAAATCGACGAGGCCGTCGTCCAAAACCCAAACAAAGACTAACCTGTAGTTGCACGTTCTCGCGCGGGAGTCGCACTCGGTGCAGAGCAACAAATTCGACTTGCTGCCCGGATGTGAGGTGTAACCGTTGCAAGTACCGTAATACCGATCGTCCTCGTTGTCGTCGCTCTCGAACAAATGTTGGCTGAGGCTACCGATCGATTTGGCGTCGCTCGATCGGGCGTCGACTCTGCCCGAGCTCAAGAAACTTCGGGTGTCCTCGTCATCGGCGTTCCGGGTTTGATCGTCGAGGGCGCTCGTCGTCGCGGTCGTTTCCTCGTCCTCGTCGGGGTTCAAGTATCGCCGGAGCCGCTCCATTTTTCCTTTGCCGCGCTCGGTGCGCGGCCTTATTTCTCGTTAAATGAAGCTCTCCTGATTTCTCTCGTTGTCCTCGATACTCGAGGTCGAACTCGCCCCGCATATCTGCATCTCGATCTCCGCCAGCCTGTGCTCAACGTCCCATTGCTGCTGACTCAGCTTTGCGCTCATTGTCGCGTTCTCCGTCTCCAAGCAGACCAGACGCTCGCGCAAACGCTTTATCTCAGCCAGCAGCGCCTCGTGGCTACCCAACAGGGGCGTCGCACCCTCCGATACCAATTGCGTCATGCTGTTGCACGTGATCCCTGCAACAAATCGGTACAACCCTCCGTATTAACCTTTTTTTTTTTAATTAAGAACTGTTTTACCGACGCAGCCTCTGCTCCCGTCGGTAAAACAAAATTAGGGCGAGCTACAGATATCTACCGCGAGGCAACATTGTCGCTAGCGTCCGGCAAGCCTCGGCTGGCTTCGCGTCTCCCTGTCTATACAATTTCATATTGTCTGGTCAAATTTCGTTCAATTGTGAAGAGTCGTTTGGGAAATCCGTGGGTATCGACTATCTCGATGCCCCATAGCGACCGAGCTGGGGTTTCGCCCTCTCTTCAAATATGTAAATTCATGCAGAAGCTGATTTGCGATACTTGTTAAAAAATAATATTAAAAAATAACTAAAATATAATTAATTTTAAAATAATATATTTTTATTAATTATATAAATAATTTAACTCGAGTTGAGAAAATCTTTCGTGATGTCTGGCTGGCGTCATTTTTCAACTTGTTCTCCGTGCTCCATTTCGAGCTACGGACAACCCGCTGAGCGGCTTTAACTAACGGAACTCGATATTCTTCCTTTCGTACCGCACCATCTGCGCACCGAGCGCAAAGAGGCAGGAATCGATAAGAAACAAATTCACTGAAAAAAAAAGAAGAAAAAAAAAACGCTATGCGAAAAAGTCCTGACGATGCTCGCAATCAGTCGCGGTTCAACGAAACGTCGAACGAGATCTCGCGGGCGAGAAACATTGATAACGGTGGTTTCTCTTTCTCCAGCTCCGTCTCGTACTCTTTTCTTCTTCATCGAATGAAAGCTTTCGCTCGTTTTCTCAAAGACCTTTATCGGAGAAAAGGAATTCCCCCTGCTGCTTCCCAATCCCGCTATATTGATATCTCCTCTCTGAGAAAATGATGGCGTTTGTGCATCGATTTCCGCAACGTGTCCCCTTCACCTCGTACACGAGATCCAAAACTATTTTTCATTTTTCGATAAAAATAATTTTAGTATTTCCGAGCGTCAATACTGGACGAAAGTTCTCACAATTGTCTCCCAGAAAAAAAAACAGAATAATAATAATAGTGATCATGACCTTTCTACGATATATACCTACAAAATTTGCCTGGGGTCCACTGGACCCCGAGTGACTGTTACGGGTTAAGAAGATTTACGCTATTTTTCAAACAATTATTTTTACAAAATTTTATGAGATGACTCGTTATGAATTATAATTGAAAAAACGTGATAACAAAAATTGTTTCTATTATTGCATCACGAAGTTGATTTTTTATTCAGGTCACCGAATATCGGCCTGAAAAAAATTGAGAAACGTTCGAAGGGTTTTCTATCGAATATTTGCTCGACAAGACAATTTTTTCGGTAGCCTCGTCACGATCGCGAAATAAATTCAATTATCGCGTAGAACGCGCCCGGCTCATGTACAGTAAATATGATTTTGAAGTTGCACCAATTATATCGCCCACGGACCGCTCGAGAGCTGTCAGCGTACGCTGCCGACCGAATAAACCTCGCAAAGGTCCATGAAGCGTTTTTTTTTCGCATCGTAACTTTGTAGATCCGATATTCTCGAAAAAAAGAAAGGGCCTAACGATATATCTACAGGGTGATCCATAACGTGTCGAGGGTAGTTTTTTTTCTATATATTTTATAAAATATGTTTTAGTATAATATTATTTTCCTATAATTAATTTATTAATTATAGGATAATAATATTATAATAATTATTTTATTATATTATGTTTTCTATTATTATTATTATTATTTTATTATATTATGTTTTCTATTATTATTATTATTATTATTATTATTATTATTATTATTATTATTAAGGTGAATAATATATTCAAATAACAATAATAACAAATATAGTTACGTATTAATAACGTGTGAATATTGAAACAACATTAAATAGGATAAATCTTGATATTTGAGGTACACCCTGTACGTTGGTCGTGCTTTCGGTTTTGCCCATTATCGGAAGATTTAACGTCCGATACTATCACGCTTTACGAGTTTGCGGTGCAAGGGTTTACCTCGTCAGTCATCATCCGAGTTTTGCTTCGGGTCCCTCCTGTGTCCTATTCGTAGAGATTTTTTTTTGACCGCCCTCTCCTAGCCACGTTTGCTGATAAAAATGACGAATAGTTTGTTTATCGGGGTGCTCGGGTCTGGAGCGTGTTCTACGGTAGAAATACGTGCACGCGGGTATTCTCGTTCATCCCTCGGTCCGCGAGAATCCTCGAGGACTCGTTAAAACTGGCAATTACTCGAGCGTCCAACTGCTGAATAATTCGGAGCGACAACGTTGCCCTGGTAGGATTGATCGGCCATTTGCGCTTTCCTAATGAATTGTTGATCCCGGAATCAGTGACGAACGTCATCAATGATGAAGACAAATTATGGGATAGACCAAACGATCGGGATAATCTCAAAAAGCCACTTTTTCAATTTGGATGCAATTCCGAAAGCCTCTCCGATCCAGTTTTTCGAACCCAATCAATTCTTTCCCGAGTCAAAATTTCTAGCCTCCTCTCAATACTCGCGGAACCTACTTTCTTTGTAATGCACATATCGCCAGCCTCCATTGAACCTACGAGGTCCTATTTGTCGAGTTCACTGCTACAGAGAGGCCCCGTTTCGATCGAGTGTAACCTCTGTTAGCGTTTTCAAACCTTCTTTCGACCTCCAGTACCAATGGAACGTGTAGAACCCAGGCCTCCTTGACCCTCTTTTGACCCCTAGTCTGTTGCATCGACTTCACCGAACTTGCTTTGAGGCCACATTCGTTATCTCCTCAGGTCCACCGGAGGTTTCGTAGGTTCAGTTGCGCGCTAATCTAGCCTCCTCTAAGCCTAATGTCCAGTATGTGCCATCTGGGAGGTTCAACGGAGGCTCTGACATTGATAATATTCCATACATCGTAGCCTCATTTGGATACTCGAAAATTCGCTAACGCAGACTTCTGTTCGAAGAACGAAGCCTCCATTCCACAGATTGAAAGCAGCTCGAAAATTTTGACTCGGGTTCCCTCGAGTTCGTTCTTCCATAAAAACAAGGCGGGTTTCATTCGCAACGGTTCAACATCCGCACACAGCATAAAAATGACAATGAACCAAAAGTATACATGGATACACGTAACGTGGAAACGAGCAAAGGGCTGGGTGGTGGTGGCTTTTGCTTTGATGATGTCTGACAATGAGTCTAAGCTTACCGGAGTGAGTCGACTGTCGGCCGGTGGAGGCTTGGGTCGCCGCGGATTGCGCAGCCCTCGCGAGTGGATCCTCGCTGCTTTGGCCACTGCTAGTCGCGCTCATCGGGCTGTCGGCGCTTCTTCGTCCAACAGCAATGTTGCTTCCGGTGGTGGGTACGATGCTGATGGCTCCGACTTGCTGATGGTGCAACCCTCCGAATCCTCGGGACCCAACCGGACTCGGACTCGGCGAGAACAAAGAGTGTCCAGCTGACGCAGAATAGGGATCAGAACTGCGCAGTTCGATTGGCGATATCCACATGTCTTCGAGTGGAACACGACCCCTGGACTCCACCAAGCCAGGTGTGCTTTGACACCTTCCCATCGCCGCTGCGAATTCAATTTTCCAATTTTTCTCTCTCTCTCTCTCTCTCTCTCTCGCTCTCTCTTTTTCCGTCTCGCCTTTATCGAACCTTCCTCTTTTTTCGAATCTTCGGAATCGGCTTTCTTCCGTTGTCGCAAACTTTTTCACTACTTTTATCGTGATAAATAAACCCTCCACCACCCCCGCGATCCCGAGGTAAATAAAACCCGGGTATTTTCGTTTTTTAATGGGTAAGTGCTGGGTACGAGGGGGGATGTTACTTAATATTAGTATTACCCAATAAATAACGGAATAAAAATGATCGAGTAAATAAATAATTGCACCAGTAAACACGTATATACATATACAATGGAATAGTGAAAAATATTTTGATATCTAGAAACTGTTGAATAATACCGTTTTTTTGCTACTACGTTCCGTCATCATTCGATATGAATCGATAAGGACAGGTCTTCAATAAAAATCATGCAGAGACTCGCGATTTCTCCTGTACAACCCGGACTATTTTCACATTCGCGTGTATTAATATCTGATATATAACAGTGCTCGCCACTGATATATAACGTCGCCATACACTGGTAAATATCGCGTATGCAGAGTTTATTGCTGCTAGAGCGAATATAACGCTGAACAGCTTGCCGTTCCAACCGGAAGTATAATATGTGTTTTCAGGATATCGCTCGGTGAGACGGGCCCGATATTACGTACTATCGTATTGTTGCTGCATTATGTATCGAGCTTGCACGCATATAAGTGTGCGTCTGTGTGTCTCGGAGAGAATATCGAACCGTTGTATTCAGAATATTAAGCTCGAATTTGAAGCCTCACTCCACCAATCATTTTGATTGGTGCTCTATTATATATCGATCTTTTGTTTCTGTGATATCACCAGATCCCACTCTGTATCAGCGTATATGCAGGGTGGGGCGTAAATAGTGGTCCACCGTTAAGGATTCGATATACCGAATAGTTAACTAATTATGCAGAAGTGGGACTCCAACTGAATTTTGCCGGGGGTTGTGTTTTGCCTTAAATTAGTTTAATTAGTGACTCCTAGTGATATTTAAGCGGAGGCTGACATTTTTTAGTATCAAACCCAAACCTAACAACCTTAATTATTTCCATGAGTTGTGAGATTGTTTGGGTTATTTTTTTTATGTAACGTGTATTTTATTTCCAGTGGTTAGGCAAGATAAGAACGTGATCGTTAATTGAATAAATAAAATAATTGAATAAATAAAATAATCGAATAAACTTCAATTTCGGTATTGCAAAGTGAACTAATAAAAAAAAGCAACAATTTCAAAGAAAAGTCCAACTCGATGGAAAGCTTCACCGAATCAATTGAATAAACTTCAGCTTCGACGTCGCCCGGCAATTTTTCATCGAACGAGATGGCGTTTCACGAATCGACAATCAATTTTCCAAACAGCCAAGCGTTGTGGGAAACGCCAGTACCCAATCTCGGGAGTATCTCAAATGGAACAGAGTTTTCGCGCGATGAAAAATTGCGCTTGTTCCTTTCGATCGGTGAGTTTTCTCGTCCGCGGTTTCGAGAGATCTCCCGCCGAACTTTCGCTTCATCAATCTTTTCCCCATCAACGTGAAAATCTTCTTGGATTTTTTTCCCCATCTTTTCGTATTTTCGGGACAGTGAAATTTCGACGTTTGTTTCCGGTAGTTCTCTGCGAGAGCTCGCTCGTCGATTATCGCGATAAGTTTTCTTTACGTGATTTCCTCCTTTACGAGTCGAGCAGAGTGGGGGTAAAGAAAGAGTAGCGGTTGAACGGAGAATCCCCGAAGAGAAATTATGAGTTAGCGGACGTTTGAAGGTCAAGATAACCGAATCGAGAGAGAAACGAGTTTTGACGAGAAAATGGGAAAAAGTTGCTAATTCGATTTCGTAAGAATATTGTGTCCAATTTTTACAGCGAATTTCCAAGAGTTCGAGTTTTCGAAAAATTAAATACAATTCATTTTTATTATTTCAACGAAACCTTGTATAAAATTGGACGAAATTATTTATACAAATAATCCTGATTTTCGGAACTTTGGGGTAACCTGACCCCTTAATTCCATCCTACGATGCTACATTTATGGAGCTTGGGAACTTGGCAATAATCAGAAACTTCCTAATTTGTAGGCAGTGTCAATGGGGCCATTGTTCTGCTCTCCAGCATTGCGAATACCAACCCCATAGATTACCCCCATAGAACCCCATAAATTTTGGGAGACCCTGGTGAATCGACTTCTCTGTGGGTTTCGCGGAGGCTCCAAAACGGGAAAGTCAAATTACGTACGTTCCCGTGTACGATCCGCTCCTTCCATTTCCTTGGCGATGTAATGGACACGGTCGCACTTGGACGAGTATCCTTCCCAAAATGTTACTAATTAAATTAGTCTTGGCGTCATTAGGAGCGCGGTTAGAGACCGAAATACTCGTCTTGAGCTTTCCCAGGCATAAATGTATCTCCAGGATGTTTCAAAAATTGATTTTCCAATGGAAAGTTCATTTATCATAATTTATTTCGGTTTTTGAGGAAATAGTTTATTCATTATTTCGTTTCACTTTTTTTTCGTTTTTCGTTTTTTCGAAAATTGTTTTCTATTATTGTATCCATTGTAAATGATGGATAAAATAATAAATTTATATTTCCCGAATTTTCAAGGATATTTCACGGAGAGTGGCAATTCCCAAGGATTAAACTTTTTCATCCGAGCGTGAGCGAGTCACGTAACGTAGTTCTGCCAACTTTAAGAACATTTTACTCGCCCGCCAGAGGAAGTGGAAAAAGCTTATAGCGACTTTTTAAATTTCGTACAATTTCAACTATGAAATTCATATTTTCGTCGAAAAGTTAATGTAAAGGGTGAAAAAAAAAATATTTCGTGGCCATTCCGTCGATGTACCATTTCAGGCATGAAATTCATATTTTCGTCGAAAAGTTTATGTATAATGCAAAGAAAAAAAATCGTGCGGCCGTTGTATCGATCGAACGTTAATTATGGGCTGATTCAGCTGTGTTTCGAGGCTGGATAAAACTTTGTTTCTACCCGTGATTTATTATGAGGACGTGATGGTCCTTGAAATAACTTTTACATAAGTATACGTTTAAGGATGTTGTTGCACTATACGAATTGAAAGATTAATTTTAAAGTAAAAAAATTGAAAATTAATTAATTTAAAGTTATTAAGTAAGAAATTAATCAATTTAAAGTAAGTTTGTTTGGGTTAATGATAAAAAAAAAAGAATATAAATGATAAATGACCTGAGCAACGAAAGAACCAAGTCATTTAATGAACTAAATTAACGATCGACTAGTTCTCGAATAGAAATGGAGTTTGGTGGGAATGTTATATATCTTTCGACGACATGGGAAATTTTGGATCATGGAACTCTCTCGCGATGTGATATTATGCCTGGATATTAATATACGCGGACTAGCTCAGATTAAATCAAGCTTGCCGGAGGCCGCGTCCTGAAATTATGGTCGCAAACTCCCCCGATTTTCAATGGGGGAATTCCGGACTTTCATGGTGGTGGGAGTGTACGGTTGAATCGTAGGACATCGGACTCGGATGATATTACAGTGATGGAAGCACGATCGATAAAATTCATCTTTTTTAATAATTTGTCAATAAAAAAAAGGAAGAAAAAAAAATATATATATATATATATCGATAAAACTCATCTCACCTTTTTCCAATGGGGCTCTCTTGTACTTCTCGAGTCTCTTGACGGCGATCGCCTCCAGGCGGACTCTCGCGGCTGGATACTCCTTCAGTACGTCCCACATGTCCTTTTTGCTCAGCACGAAGAGATCCGAGTAGCCGACTGATCTTACGCTCGCTGTTCGCCGGTTACCTGCGTCGATGTAGCCATTTATTGGTTATAGGAGTGCAACAATCTAAATTTAGCATCCCGAAGTATTATTTTTTTAGTCAGATTTTTTGTTGTTTTTTTTTTATAATAAACCCCCTTTTATTTAGTTACGCTGGGCGACGCGATATGACAATGTTCGACGTTTCGCGAAACTTAAAAAAATGCAACATGAATGAACGAGCTGAGAAAACCAAAATTCGAAATAAAAATGACGGTATTGACCAATGAACGAAATTCATGTATTGCGAGTCTACAGTGAGAAACGAATTCGTGTTCCTTTTAATTTTCGTTCTTACCAGTCGGATGTATAATTTATTCGATTTTTTGAGTTTTTTTTTTTTCGTTTTCGAGTACTCTGAAAATGGAGTTTTACGAATTGGGAATCCGAGAGACGGGGAGACGCAGAGAGAGGGGAAATGAGAAAGAAAGTGAGTGAGTGAATATTATGATAATAATATAATAATATAATAATAATAATAATAACAATTGTGAAAGCAATGTGAACAAATAATAACAATACAAACTTAAAGAGAAATGTGTAACAATGATAATATCTATTAAAAAAGTAATCGTAAATAATAATAATAATAAATATAATAATTTTAATAATAATGTAACTAGAAAAAAATGTGAGAGAGAGTGAGGGAGGGGGAGAGAATAAGAGAGTGAGAGAGAGAGAGAGAGAGAAAGAGTTCCTGTGGGAAGATTGTTCGAGCATTCTCATTTTCTCGCGTCACGTTCCGATAACGAGTCCGCGATATTCCAATAGCGATAATTATCGATTATAGGCTATATCCCGAACGTTGAGTTTAAAGCGACTCGCGCACGTGCGGTTCTATTCAACGGCAACCGGGATACGTTATGGTACTACGTGCCATAATGAGCTTCGTGTTGAATCTTCGCTGTATCGGATCGAATATACAATCTGTGTACGAAAAACACCGACGGAAAAAAAAAACAAAATGAACTCTTTAATTTCGCGGGTCTTGCGGGGATTTTTTAAAAATAGCTTGATTGTATTACCGATAGCAGTGGACCGATAAAATTTCGTCAATCAATCCAAAAAATATTCGATAGACATTTTTGTGAAACTCGGAAGAAAAATAATTTTTTTTTAGAACGCTGCGGTCGGGTAGTTTTCAAAAAATTTTTTTGGGCCGCAAAAAAATTGTTTCAAAACGATTATACGTATATTTTATTTTTTTAAACAGGGTGTTTATTTTAAAAAATGTTAAAAAAAAATTTATTTTTAAAAACAGGGTGTACGCAAAAATTTCGTACACCCTGTACGTACGAAATAACATTTGGAAAATTGTTTGAAAATTCCAATTGATGACACCCGTGTTTCGATTATTTCCATTGGCCCTTTAAATTTCCCACATTTAATCTCAAATTCTACTCCATACGATGCACAATATCGAGCTCGAATCTAAATATATAACATATATATTTATATATATATATGCACGTGTATTATATACGTTTCAGGTAAATACGTTGCGCAAGTATAATATCAAATTGAATTAAATTGAAAAAAAAACATGACCGTATTAAGTGGTAATTAATTGTATGCGTTTATATGTAATAAAGAATTAAAAATATGGAATGAAAATACGAGAGAGATGACGATCAAAGAATAGTAGTGTGGAAGCATAATCTACTTTGATAACGGGCTCATGAACCAGTCCAATCTCGTACAAAAAAAAAAATGAATCAACGGCAATGATGTGAAGTACGATGATAGAGTATCGATCATGAATATATTGATGATAATAGAGAGGCAATTATGATAATATGGAGAAAAATGGTAGCACGCATCCACAGCAATCATTGTTATAATTCACAGTGTCAAATACGATCGTAGTATAAATGAATACTGATTACGAATTTTCTTTTTTATATATACATATATGTCTGTATATGGGGCATTCCATGCCGATTCGACCTGGGTCACCTCTCCGATTTGACCCGCGATTTTTTACGTCATTGTACTATCTCTGAAAGACACTCGAGAATTTTTTCAGATTTTTTCCGAAGAGATTGGTTTGGGTTGTACGTGACACAGCATTTTTATGCTTTTTTTCCGATTTTTAAATTAATTAATTTTTGGGCGTTAATTTTTGGTTTCTAAAAAAATATTGTGAAGTCAAGTCGTTCGAAAAAAATCTGAAAAAATTCTCGAGTGTCTTTCAGAGCTAGTACAATAACATAAAAAATCGCGAGTCCAATCGGAGAGGTGACCGGTCAGATTCAGGTCGGATATATGGGGCATGGAATATCAAGAGTGTATATCAAGAGATTTCTAGAATAATAACGTAAATATTTATTACATGATATCAAATAATTTGCAGTGCAATGTACAAAGGAAATGTTCGTGTATTCTCGAGATTTAACGAGCATTTTTTATCGAACCTCGTTCACTCTAAATTCTCCAATTATTTCAAATCTTATCACGAGAATTATATTTTTTTCAAAGAAAATCTCGTTTTGTTTTCAAAAAGCGAAAAAACAAAAAAAAATGTATTTCACAACGAAAACGTAGTTCTATTTCGAAATGCTCGCCATATCCGGGCAGAGTGTCTGAATGAAACGTAGCGTGTCACTTGCAGCATCCGTCCTCATTTAGAGAAATCATTATAATTAAAAGGCGGCGAAAGGTTTAGTTTAATTTTTACGAGTACACACGAGAGCGATACAAAAATATATTTTTTTTCATAATACTTGTTCATTGAGTAATAAAAAAAAGAATTGGAGAGAGAACCAGACAGTCTAGATAATATTCAAAGTACTTCGCAAACTCTAAGCTGTCACTATGGAGAACTAAACTACGGCAGCGGAAAATCGAATTTCGGAAGTGTGGAAAATTTGTGTATACGTGTGTGTGTTTTTTCCTTCCTTTCATCCCAAGGAAAAAATCAATCCATCCTTATTTTATCCTCGGAAAATTAACCGTTAAATCAAATTAATTAAGTTAACTAAGTTAAATTAAATTAATTAAGTTAAAATTAAAAATCGATAAAAATTAATCACATTTAATCATTGGAAATGGGGGAAATGGAAAATGCTCCACTCCCCTCCGCCCTCCCATCAATCGGAAACATTAAAAAACAAAAAAATTCTCCCATTGATGGATGGATTGATATTTTTATTTCTATTGAGCGTCTTTGTGAATGATTGTAAAATCGGCCGAGAGAATCGCCGGTAGAGACAGTGAAATGTGCCAGACGGAAAAAAATACGTCAAAAGTGTCAAACACACATTTGCAATCGATCGAAAAGAGGAGACGAAAAAAAAAAGAAAAAAAAATGGAAATGTAATAAAAAAAAGTAGGAACTCGTACGTGATAGCTATTTAGTATGAGATCGGTAAGATCGGCTCATACCGGCTCGGACGAATTGCGCTCAATCACACAACAGTGTAGGAGAACGTGATAATCGTGAAACGTGATTTTCGTGAAAAAACACGAGGGGAATAGACACAGCTCTGATGGGCCCCCAGGTCTGCTTGGAATATTTACCGCACTCTTTACCTGCAGTCCCCATATTGAGTATGCTGATTTCCCCGAAGTATGAACCAGCCTTGAGTGTCGCCAGTACAGTCTTCCCGTTGTCAGCGACGACCTGCAGCCGACCTCTGTTCACTATGTACATCTCCTTTCCCACCTCACCTGTCAATTACAAAAATCCACTTATTTTCCAAATTCCAATGTCCACTCGTTCTTTTTACGTTCTCAATCGACGCCTTGAGGGGATAGTGGGGGTTTGTACTTTCGAAAAATCGATTTTTTGTTTTTTATCTTTTTCATAGTTATATTTATATTTTTTATAAATTTCCCCTACCTGGCCCTTAAAAAATATTAATCGACTGACACGTCACCCTGCATAATTATTTGTTCACGATTATTTCGTTATTTCCAATATTTCCGAAAACCCTCCTTGCATCGCGTTCTCCACTCCTGTCAATAATGTGGAAGCTCGTTAGTACCGTAATTAACGAATCGTGATATAATTAGTGCGATAGCTGTTAATGGATGTACCGTTGATAAAAGATACACGTCCAATAAGATTGAACGTAATTAGCATGGTACGAGTTCTGTTGTCTGACCACTGACTGCCTGATCTACTGAACAACTGACAGCGGGAAAGGGAGAGAGGGATAGAGAGGGGAGAAGTGGGAGAGAGAAAAGCAAAGCTGGTGTACAAAAAACAAAGTACCCTAAAAAAACCCACACAAACCCAACCCAAACAAACTCGAACCTAAACAAACCCAAACAAAACCGAAGGATGAGACGAACCTAATCGTCATTTCTGCATCAATATCTGCATATATATGTATATGTAGAATTACGAATATACCTATATAGCCTACACTGTGCATTAAAGCATTTCGGTTGATGGGACGACGCGAGGGCGCCGAAGGGCGGACATTCAATTACCATTAAATTAACGTTCCGTGAAATCAAATTTCGCTTGGACCATGTGAAAATTCATACGTGGACAAGATTGCAGGAGCAGTGAATCCGACCTATTATCTATTTGGCTCTGTTCCGAACATTCCCTACGTTTTATTAACCGGAGCAATCTCGTCCGCGAGTTTCTCCAGTCTATGGATTTTCCCTGTTAAGGGAAAGTTAGGCAAGTGCAAAAATTTCAAAAAAGTTGCACAAAATGTATATTTTGAATGTGACTACGCAGCTCTGCTCCTCTCCAAATCACAATATTAGCCAAACTTTTTATTTTACAGCATTTCCATCATGACGCTCGGTTGGTAATACAGTGTACTTTTTTTTTCGATTCGCGGAATTTTAGGGGTAGACATCCGTTCGTTTGTTGATTTGACATGGTCTAGTCAAATTTCGCTGAATTCTGAAGTGCCGTTTAGGAAATCTATGGGTATCTTCTATCTCAATCTGTCATACCGACCAAACTGGAGTATCGCCCTCTCTTAAATGCAGACAGCGCCAAGCGTTAAAATAGATTTAGTTCCACAACGTGAGAGATAACCCCGGTCATACGCCTCTTATCATTAGCGAAAATTCGTGTTTCCCCCACCCCCTCCCCGTCCCTCATCGCTGGGTCTCTGGTTCGCCAGTAGTACGAGTAAGAGATCGTCAGCCACGATAGACGTGCCAAAAGCCTTTTGCTGCATCGGGTAATAAAATTACCTGAAATGGTCTTAATCCAATGGAATATCGGTTGGTACGATCGCAGTCACGGGCAATTAAGTGAATCCTGGTGGAACTTGATAGCGAAATTTGATCCTATGACTCCGAGTCATTCGAGTCTCACGATTATTTCGGGGATGATAGCGATGCAGCGTGGCTTTGATTCGATGATACGAACTATCGATTTCTAATGGCTTTTTCCATCTCGGCCTCTTCTCTCTTTCGATCTGTATAGAGGATCGGTAATTCGACCTTCAAAAGGGTTATCTAGAGGTAATTCGTAACAAATTCAGCCGTACTAATGAGGGGTGAAACATTGAATATTTTATCATAAAAAACATCAACATCAAAACAAAACTAATGTGAAATTTTGATGGTTTCATTCCCAGAGTTATTGTTCTCAATTTGTTGTTTCATTACGTTTATTGCATTTATCAATATCAATATTTGAAAATAAAATTATCATTCTTACATGAAGAATAATTAAAAACGTTAATAAAAATAATAATAAAAACGAATAAAAAACGTTAAATGAAAAATAATAAAAAAATTATATAATTAAAAAAACGTTAATTTAAAAATAGTTTTTAAAAGATGTAATTTTACGCCCAGCGAAGCGGGTTTGCTAGTACGTACATAAAAATTTTTGTTCGACCACGGATTTTCTGTACCGGAAGTGCAGCACCACAGCAACGAAAGATTTATAATCGAGGATTTATTTGTGTGACACGAGGGGGGTGGAGCGAGGGGATGAGGGGTATGAGATCCCTTGGAGGCTCGCCAAAATTTTTCACTTGTTCCGGGCCATGAGACTGTGACACTGCAGGTTTCAATCTTATCGATAGCGTTTCATCACCGAACATTTTTACGTTCTTCGAAATGGCTGGATCGCCATTTTTTTTTTGGCAAGGGTTGTTATGTTTTTTTACCGCACTAAACGGCAAGCCTTTTTGGTATGGGATTTTGCAACGAGGAGGAGAAATATACGAAATGGACGGAAGGGTTTAGGGTTGAAGAGAAGGAGGGATGGGGTTGGTGGGAATCGAGATAGGATCAGAGAAATTTATTGAATACGTGACGCGATCCTAATTGGGCAACGATTCAATTCCATAGAAAATTATTTCCGGCCAGCGCGTATTTCCGTTAAGTGTTTTTTCAATTTATTTATTTTTCGTGGAGCCTTCATTTTTCATACCATTTTTTGCAATATCGCATTCGTACAAGTAATCGTGAATCGATTAAAAATGTAAACCGAGGATAAAGGCAATGGATGAATCAGTATGCATTTTTTCGTCCACTATTTGCCCCTCCCCTATTTTCCTGGCAATTATGAAAGCCAGCAGGTCGAGGGTGATACTTTGCATTCGTGATTTCCGGAGCTATCCCTTCGACTCATCTCCTCCATCTCTCATTTTCCATCCCTTTATCAATTAATCCAACATCTCTCGAAGAGATTTCGCATATTTCCTCCGATTACTAGTCACGGTGGATAACGTTTGGACCAAGGCCCACTTTTATTGCCATCGAATGAATTCATTATCCCAACCCTATTTTTCATCAACAAGGATTCTATCCCATAATTTTCGGAAAAACGTTTAAAGGATGTTAATAAATAAAATGATTTAATTCATTAATATAAAATGTATTTAATCATTAATAAATTAAATTTTTATAAATTTAATTTAATACATCAAATAAATAAAAATAAAATAAATTTTAAATGTCTAAATTATTTTTTTTTTATTTCGGGTAAAAACAAATCCAAACAAATTCATTTACGAATACATTCATTAAAACGTAAATTTATATAAATTGAATGTTTTTTTTTTTATAATTCTTCGTGCAAGAATGATGAAATTTTTCGATTGCTACAGTCTTTTAGTTGTGTTTTAGCTTTCGTGACTTCGTCGTTTCCACTACGGCCATTCTCTCGAGAAGCTACAAAGAACGAGATAAAAAAATATACCGAAAAAAGAAATAAAGAAAAGAAATGAGGTCTTTTGGCTCGTGGCCTTTGTCACGTCCCGTTGGGGCAATCACTTTTTGGCCGAGCGAAACTCGGATGTTCGCTGTATGTTCCTTGGCAAAAATCCAGTTGCTCATATACATATATACATACATACACGTACATACATATTTTTATAGATATTCGTATCTCGATAGCGGACCCTCTCGACCGCACGAGAATGGAGAGTCTTTTGCCCAGCCCATTCCGACACTTTCGTACCATGAACATACTATATTTGTTATTAAATTCTTAAGACACGAGGACTTTTCCTTTATACACACGCAAAGGTGATTTCGAGGACATTGGATTTCGAGGACATTGAATTTCGAGGACCGATCTGACTTTAGCCAATGGCTTTCACATTCAGACTCGTGTTATTAAAATCACTTTGAAATAAAACGTCGCTTCGAGGACTGCCTCAACTCAGTCGTCTGACTCAAAAAGACACATGTCCTCGTAAGTGCTGTTGCGTATATAGAATGGTTCGACAATCTATTCCCAACGAATTCACAGCGACGATTTGGAAATTTTTTTTTTTTTTTTTGGTTTTTGTGATTACATACCTTTTCGACATATATAGTCGCCGGGTGAGAAGAGGACCGGTCGTAGTCTAAGGACGAGCTCGCACAGGAAGCCGGCCTCGGTGTTCTGAAATATCTCGACCCTCCTCAGTGTGTCCAGATGAACGTTTATGGCTATCTCAGCTTTCAACTTATCTGAAATACAAAAAAATACCTTCATTTAAATTAATAATAATGACAATAACAATATATAAAAAAAATAATCATGTATTTGTTTATGATATAATATTTATTTATTTCGCGTTTTCTGTTACACAATTTGTGAGTTTAGATTAATTATTTAAAATTAATTTATTTATTTATGACGATTAATTGACATAATTTACATGGTTTTTTTAATCCTAAGAATGGGTTTTTTTTTTGCTTCGTAGTATTTCTAAGGCATGAGAAATTTATCAATCAATCAATCCTTCCCTCTCTCAATTCCTCCCTATTTCCCTCTCTCTCCTTCTCTCCTTCACTTCCGCTCTATACATTCGGAGCTTAAGTGCAATGCTCGAGTAACATGACGGACTATCCTCGAATAGATGGAAAGTTTATATAGCAGGAGGTGGGGGGGGGGGGGGGGTAGAAAAGGGAACCGAATGAGAAGGAGACGTCACGGGAAATTGAGTCTGAGAATTATTCATTATAGTCGACCATCTTGTTCGTGATTAATGTTACCAATTTGTAAGCCTGTAGCAAAATCTAGCTGCGAAACGATGAATCATCGAGTCTGCGCCATTTCCGTGACGGGGATTTCTTCGTGTCTTACGACCCATCCGTTTCGCGATTAACCGTCATCAATAAAAATTTGACAACTACACGTGAAGAAATAACAACGCGAAAGAAAAACTTTTCTCCCTGATACTGTCTTAGTTGAAAAACCGGCCAAGTGCGAGTCGGACTCGCCCAGGAAGGGTTCCGTACTTTTTTTAGTTTTTTAAATTTTATTATTATTTATTATTAATTTTTAAAAAATTTTTATTATTATTATTATTAAAGTAAAAATACAAGTGAGTATTTTTTGAATGTTTCAAGTGCCTATCTGCTGCGATTATTGGTATCGAGAAGAAAAAATAGTATTTCGTAAATTTAATTTTTTCATAAAAATTTATAACTTTGATATTCGTTTGAAATATTCATGAAACAAAAACTCACCGGGAAGACAGCTAACGGCTTTTTCCTCGTCGGAGCATTTTTGCGTCAGCCACAAATAGTCGAACCACTTGATCACCTTCACTTGAAGATGATTCGGCACCCTCCTCATTCTCATGTACGTTTTAACCCCGTCCAACTTGGCTGTAATCAGAAAAATCGTCGTTGAGATTTCCAAGATCTTCCATTATTAATTCTCCTAATTCATATTTTTTTTTATAGGATACGAGCGATGAAAAAAAAAAAATGTAGCCAAGTTTTGCGAGTTATCAAAAATAGGTCTAGACACGAGGGTCTATTTTTTCTCTTCTCGAAGATGCAAATAGTTCCTCGGTCTCACATATTCACCGTTATCGATTCGCTGGGAAAAGAGCTTTCCGGTCGAACCTCGCAGGGAATTAGGGTCGTGACGACGAGACGGATATTAATGACGCAGTCCAGTAGAAAGTGAGAAAGGCACAAGAGACTGCCAAATGAAGTAAGACTAGGGATGTGGAACGAGGAAACTAGAAGAGGGTACAAAAAAGAGGTAGAAGAAGAGGTTAGACCAGGCTAATCTTTTTCCCCTAGAAAAGGCCCTAGACGATCTGGGACTCGTGTAACAACTTTAGATCACTCGTTTTGGCTGTTCCACAAATGCAGACTTTTTTTCACCTGTCTATTTCTGGGACACACTTAGAAATGTTAATTTTCCACTTTCAATAATAATTGACAGTGAAAATGTTGATTACCTCTAAAAAAAAAAACGTAATTTATCGTAAACCCAAACAAACCCAAACAACCATTTTATGAAGTGATAGTTGAAAAAATGGGGATTCTTCGAGCGTCTTTAATCTTTTTCTAACAATACACCATTTGTATAGTTCCTCTAGTTCTCTCTGCTCCCAACGTGCCTTTTCTATCTCACACATTTTTCATCATTGTCGAAGAGAGCAATGAAGCCGTTCGTTCACCTTTTCAGTCCAGGTTCGAAAAGTGTAATCCAAGAAAAACGGAAAACTTTAAATTGCAACGTTCGAGAGAGAGAGAGGGGGGGCAGAAAGAGATGGAGAGTTTTTGGAGTTTATTCGCGAACAGTTACCACGGTGAAGAGGCTATATCCTGTTCGCTTTCAACATCAACCATACCATCTTCCATACGAGTACACAACTTTTTCTCACATCACGAACGAACCGTTTCTGCGAGCTACCTTCGATTGATATCTTCCTCCAGTTGCGACGCGAGGGATGGGACTTTGGTGTTATTTACTCGAGCCAGCATTTTTTCCTTTTTTATTTTTATCGAGACTTCTGGCAGGACGATTGATCCTGTTGGACGTGCGTCACGTATCGTGTTCGAACAACGAACTCGTCAAAAAGAACCACTGTTTTTTTATTAAAAGGATTTGCAGTAATTCAACTTTTTTAACTCGTTATGGTCACACGGGGTAGAGTGGACCCCACGCGGAAAATTTGTTGCTATTTCCGTTCTACTTGATTTATTGACGAAAATCTTACACGAGTATTCGATTTTATATGTTTTTCAAGTAATAAAATCGTTTTTTCTTTCATTTGAAAATTTTAGTATGGCGAAAAAACAATCAGAAAAAAAAAGAACAAAAACTTTAACACGATGTCTTAATGGAAGATAAAAAAAGAAAAAAAATGATTTTTCACAACAAATATTGCGATTTCTAGACGGTCAAATTTTTTTAAATTTAACCTTCAGTTGAGTACGATCGTTAAGAAGGTTCGTACAAATTTTAAACAATTAATCTTTAAATTTGAATGAGCAGTGCGAAATTTGGTGCACTGTGAAGCAATCGCGTGGGGATCGAATTTACCGTTGGCGAAGAACTTTGTATTTTGTATTTTTATGGTTTATTAGAGAGAGCGAAAAAATGGTATTGGGAATCCGGAATCACAGTGGTGGGATTCGGATTTCGAGTTGAACGTATACACCACCCCGTGTCAATAACTCCCAAAGCTTTTTTCCTTTTGGGCACCCTTTGTATTGTGTATACGTGTGTTTCCGTTGGGGATGTGCACCCTTCGTTAGGGAAAGCGCCCAGAGCATTTTCGAACAAAGCCTTGGTAATCACAGCAATTTCCCGGGGTATTGTGAGCTTTGGGAGGCAAAACGAGAACCAAAGAGACCGAGATATTATTGCCGTTGTATCAGAAGGCCTCTTACCGTTTCTCAGATCGTCCGTGTTCTCCCTCCGACAAAATATTTTGACCGAGGAAATCCCGGCATAAAGACGAAAAAAATGCTCACCAAATTAAGTAAAAAAAGGTTAGGTTACCGTAAAATTCATCATTCTCTTTCGATTGAAAAATTATTATTGATTATTTAATTCGATCGTTTAATAATGTGTTAGCAAAATTTTTCATTTTCTATTTTATTATTATTAAATTATTATTATTTTATTAATATTATTTTAATATTATTAATAAAATATAATAGATGATTTATAATTTATTAATAATATATTTTTTATCATCAATCTATAGCATTACTTTCCAAAGTGAAACTGATAAATGTTTTTGGAAATGAATAAAAGTGATTATTCCGGATGAGTGTTTTCACAGCTTCATTTCCCGTCGTCACTTTTGTTCCGGCTCCGAGCTGTTAAAGTGACAAGAGAAATTCTCGGAGAGTGAAAATTGTTACAATCGATTGTTTCGTTCAAAATTCATTTTCACTAGCTGCCAATCAAATTAACGGGTTGCAAATAGGATTCCAGTAGGCGAAAGGTTCGAGCGATGGATAGTACATTAATGCGCTAGTAATGGCGTTAGTCGACAGGGTTTGGAAAATGGTGTGAAATGTCATTGATGAGAATATGGATACATTGATAGATTTTAATCGTCAAAATATCTGCTCGACCAATATTTCACAAAACTCGGCAACTCGTACAAGTTTTTTCGAGTCAGCAGGAGGGCACAGGGAAACTGGCTAATACTTGCGTCCTGAACAAACTATATTTGCGCTCTCAGTTGCATTCGCGCTACCGGAAGTGAAACTAGGTTCTCGCTAGTCGAGCTATGACCGAGCGGTCACCCATCCATGTATTGGCCCGGACAAAAACTCTTCGACGCCGGGGATGATCAAAACTATATATATCTATACATATATTTTACATTATAGTAGCGACATTTTATCGATTCAATTTAGATCACTCGAGATAAATTCCGGGGTCGTATAATCCGGTCAACGGACATTTTCATGGTAAACGTAAAAGATTTTACAGCGCGAAATGCAGCTATCAGCGGAATAAATCTATGTGAAACGACGTCACGTTTCCGTATAGTCCAGGGTTCCGACATAACCGTGTCGGAAATTGAATGTCGAATGAATTTCGACGTCACCGTCGGAAGGCGTCACGAGAAGATCACTTTCCTTGACGAAGCTCGGCCACGAGGGACATCGAAATTGCATAAATAAATAAAAAGAAAAAAAATGCAACGTTTCGCATTTATCAATTAGAAATAACGTACTCGCATGACTGGCGACTGAGGAAATGAGATATTTCGATGATGGGACGAGACTCTCTTAAAGAGAGAGAGAGAGAGAGAGTCTCTCTTTCTCACAGAAACAGGAGGTTAGGGTACTAAATAAAACCGTGCGATACTTGGATGACGAAAAAGAAGAACAAGACACGATGAGACAAAAGGCCACCAAGGAGCAGAGGATTCTGTATCTCTGCAAGGTTTTCCTCGTTCTGTGAGGCAACCCCTCAGGACGGCTTGAATACCAATGTCCGCGATGGGACGAGAGATTTTCTTTCTCCGTTTTTCTTTTTTCCAATGTTGAACTTTTTCCGTGTCTCTTTTGAGCCTCAGCCACTGGTTAAGATGTTGAAGAGACGGAAGCGTGGAAAATGGTTGTAGGACGAGAATGAGGATGAGGGACTTGAGAGGAGGGGGCAGGTCCCGACTACATTTGTTATTTCCTTCGGGAGGTAGCAGGCTAAACTCACTTCCTATACGTGTAGAGTGCAGGGAACGGCTTGTTGAACAGAACCCTTTGAAAGACTGTCTTCAGCCACCTAGAGGATTAAAGGACAAAGAGCTAAGCTCACCCGAAGGTCTTCTTTCTCCACTTGACAAATAAGACGCTTCCCGTAACTTCTTACTTCTTCATAGGAAAGTCTTCAAAATACAAACACCGTTGATTCGATCGCAAAATTGTTTTTTCCAAACATTTTCAATTTCGTGATTGAAACTCAGCTCTGAGGATGCTACGAAATGGAAAATGAGTGATGGAGAGACGAACATCTACAAATGTCAGATTTCCAAGTGTTTCGGCTATCAAGCGTCTTTGAACCCAAAAGTTATCAAATGGTACCCCAAGTGTTACCAAACTTCAAAATCTGCTTTCACTCATGAAAGCAAAAAACCTCATAGGTTAGCTAACCAGACTGATAATCATCAATAAATCCAAAGCCACAAAAGTGTATTCCAAATTCCACAGACTGCTTTGAAATAATCATCGAATTGTGGAAGATTCGTTATTTCTACGATATTCCAGCAGAAGCAGTAGCAAGAGTGTTGTGAGAGTGCTGGAGCGAAGCGGTAAATAGAAGGATGGAAAAAGGCGAAATTACTAGGATGGTTGGGTCTACGAAAGAGGCACGATTTTGTCGGGAGGTAGGTTGGTAAACTCCCTGGCGTGTTAAAATGGAATTCTTCTGGCAGCATTCACGAGACGGCTGGTGAAAGCGACCGGGTTGGTATTTTCAACCGGCTGGGGTCGGAGTATCGACGCAGAGGTAGGTATCTCGAGATTCTAGGATCCGAAACACGTCATATCTATATTTTTGAAGGATACGGCAGCAAAGGAGCCAGAAGAGCGGAGGAATGGTAGAAAATTTGTAGCACGAGTCTGAAATATTATCTCTTCGTGATGTGGTCGATCATGTACTTGGATGAAGAAGAAGATGGCGAGTGTGTACGAGGGAAAAAGTTTGATAATTCAATTAGCTATGAAATGGCACGTTGATCCTTTAATCCAAGATTCTAAGGTGGTATATGCTCGCATCTGTGCTGTACGTGCCAATATGAGTTTGAACGCCCACTACGACTTTCCATTAACGTCCTTTAATTCAACTGAATTCGGTCGTGAACCAGATTGTTTTTATCTCTGGATAGTGCTCTCCAGATTTGTTGGAATCATTTGGGTTGAGATTTCAATCAGGTGGTAGGAGAAGATGGAACAACGATTTTTAACTGCGTTCAGTCTTTATCAGTATTTGCCTCAAAGCTCCAAAGATTGGATAGGAATGTCCTGATTGGACCTTCCACCAAACGCTATAATTATCCTTTACCATAACGTGATGCCATTGGATCAGAGAAGGTCATCAATTCGTTTGTTTGGGTTTGGGTTTTCACTCCACACGTCTCCAATTTTTGCCATCCTGCCAATGTGGTAGATTCACGAAAAAATATACAGCTTCAGATCTGCCTCTCCATCAGTTATTCCATTGGTCTTTTTGTACACGAAAAATCGATTTGGAATTCTCTTCTGACCGCAATCTGTGTCAACGAGACAAGTTTGGGAATCGACTTCGAAGAATGAATTCCCTACTAGTCCTGGGCAACACATTCGTCTCGCTACCGTAAACAGAGTCACGTACCAAAGAGCAACAAATATTTCGCCAAGGGCTGATCGAAACCCTTCGACAATGTGGACTTTTCGCGACTTCGTTTCACATGCCTGATCCGTTGTTTGTTCTCACTTGCGAAAAAGAAAATTGGCTGGGGTTTTTGCACCTTCGACGATATCTCGTACACTGCGTAGTTTTTTATGCCTTTTTCCTTTAGCGTCGTGAGAAAATTGTGGTAAAATATAGGGAAGAGTGTTTTAATAATCTAATTAAGAAACGTTTTAAACTGCGATTTCTCAAGAATGGATTATAAAATTAATATTTATAACAAATAATTATTACTATTTATTCATTCGTGCATTTATTATAATTATTATTAATAATTAATGATCACATTATTCTACTGATAACTATTAATCTTCTAATAATGATAAATATTTTTAAAAATATTTTTTTATTCTTTACGTGTACCCTTGCGGGTTTTTACGTTGGGAAAATGAAAATTGGAGAACCCGATCCCCCTGACTGTTTCGTTTTCACATAATTATCATTCGTTTCGTAAATTACGTGATTATAATTGCACCGAGCGCGCAGCAACATGAAAGCTTTCGAGTAATTGAAATCTGGTCCGTGATAATACAACGTCCGTTCCAGACCGGAAATAAACGCGAGTACTTTATTTTTTCAATGAGAGGAAAAAAAAATCTCATCATACGTCACGATAATAGCGAAGCCTCATATGACGCACTCGAAAAATCGCCCCAGATCCGCCTGGTTGATAATGCGTTTCTCCCTCATCCTACCCCGAAGAGACTCATCGGTAATTCGTTCATTGAACTTTCTCGTACCTAGGCTTTGTCTATTAATAAAACTGGAGGGTTCGCAGTGTCTGACACGATCAGTATTTTGCGCAATCCTGGTCATTGATTTTTCATTTATCATCTGAGAAGAACACTCTTCGAACTTGAACTCGGACGTGGGCGAATCTGCGAAGGGTAGCTCGTGGGATCATAATCGTTGGTGGATTTTCGAAAAGTAGTGTGAAAGAATCCAGCCTTCGACCCAGTGGTAGATTAGCCCTTTACCAAGAGGAACAAATGTTACTACCCCCTGCCCCCCGGCTGAGGAAATCTCGCACCTGGGTACCATATAAATCAGTTTTTTCTTTATATCCAGCGTACCAAACGTATCGAATCGTGCTGCCATTTATTTTCAACATTTACTGTAAGTGATTTTTTACTGCTAGCGTATTCCAATTACAGTAATTAGAATTACAGAAAAAATCATATTGTCCAATTACAGTAATTGCTGTGATTGCACAGTATGATTTTTGTCTGTAATTGGAATACGACTAGCAGTGAAAATCTTTTACAGAAAATATTGAAAAGAACTCTAGATATCGTAAGTGCTTACCAAGACGATTTGAGAGAAAGCTTAGTTCCTATAATCCATCAACATTCCCAATTTTCCATAACCCCTATACATAGTTGGAATTTCGAAAAATAAGTCGACAGAGTCCTCCCAGTCACGACAGGAAGAAACGCTGCATAAAATCCTTAATCAGGTCGTAATAGCGTCATCCAATACAGAAACGAACGGCACTCGTCACATCAGCCGGTGGTACCTCAACCTTTTGTTTTCGTCGTTTCCTTTTCTGGTGGTTCCTTTGTTTTTTTTTTGTTTTCATTTTCCCCTGGAACTCTTCAGCGTTTCGCCATCCAGCTAAATCTCCTTCATGGTCTCTTCGGTCGCCGGAGTTCAGGGAGACCACCATTCCCTACTTTTCTCCGCCTCTTTTTTTTTAACGCCGTTCTCCTCTCGCCGCGATATCCCGGCGTGACTAAAAATAGAACGGAACCGCTGACGTCATCGATCTGTTGTCGCAACGCGGGGTGGAGGACAGAAGAGAACGGGGACCGGACAAAACTAATACGTCCCTGGAAACGCCGGGGGTAGCCCACCGGGTTGGGGAAACCAACCAAGCTTTTGCGCAGAGTCAGTGAGAAATTGATTGACCTTTGTGTGCGCGTGTGTGTTCGTTTCTGAGTGCGTGTAGACGAGGTGCCTGAGAGATACCCGGTCCCGAATGCTTTTCAGTATTAATAAACAAGTACCTGGAGGACTGGCAATGCACGTCAAAGACGAAACGATATCCCAATGTTTGCCTCGTTGGAACTTCACCGAAGTTGATTTTTGTCTCAACGGTCAACTTCTCGTTTTGCCGTTTGACCTACGGAAGTTCCTCAATCGTTCCGTCGAGGATCCTCGTTGGGAATCTGCAGCTTCAATCGCGCCTAGGTTTTCTATGATGGAATATTTGCCATAGGGTAGGAAAGTACGTACGAAATGACATATACTGGTAAAACAACACACCAGCTGTTTTTCAAATCTTGGGAGGCTTTTATCGATATTTTAGCACTCTTAGGAGGTGCCTCAATTGTCTATTAATAATCTGTCAAAATACTGTCTTCGTGAGAACATCCATTTTTTCTCAGTCAGTCTCTACAGATTTTAGGCCTTTATGAGTTTTCGTAAAAATATTTACCTTTTCGTAAAAATGTTTTATTAACCCAAACTTCATAGTTTATTCGACGCGTACTTTTGTCTAGATTACCACAAGTGTTCGTTAATACTTGATTCGCGATATCATGCGAAATAACTGGAAGGTCAACGGAAGTGTATGAAGGAACGAATGGTGAGGAGTTGGAGAGCCGGTTGGGTTGGTGGAGGAATCGCTGGTAAAATCAGGAACTGAATAATTCATGCTACCGTTTGGTTGGCTCGTGCATCAACCGCGGTCACGAGCGGAGTACATGTGAAGATAGCCAGCAGTTGGCATATGGAGGCTGAGCAGACGTGGCGAACGTAAACCGCGAAAAAAGCACCGGAGAGAGAGAGAGAGAAGGGGGAGAGAAATCGATAGATAGATAGATAGATAGATATTTATTTAAAGTGTACCATGATAGAGTATTATCTGGCACAGATAATAGAACCCAAACAACGAAGTGGAACCCAAACAAACCCAAACAAATTTCACGATTTCTAGACGGTCAAACTTTATCAATTTTAACCCGCAGTTGAGTATGATTCTTGACAAGGTTTGTACAAATTTTGAAGAATTAATGTTTAAATTCGTAAAACGCAAGAACATCCTTAATCGCGTATAGCGTTCGCGATAGTTTGTTGAGGATGAGGGTTTAATGGTTGTCGTACCCTGCGGGTGTGGGAACTTGTATCGCAACGTGAGTAGCTCCCAGGGCTCGAAAATTCATCCTGCCCCAATAATGCTTATCGTAACATTAATAGCCCGTCCGACCCTAAAGGGGTTTGACTCCTTGAATTTCTTGATTGCGATTCTACGATATGTCTCCGATGAATGAATAATTCGATTGATCGAGAAATGATAATTTATAATAATACGATGATAATGGTATGATCAGATTTGTATTGGCAATTGGACAGGCATTGAGACTGACTTTGGTAATTAGACTGATAATTGGAATTGGTTTTGGCAATTGGAACGACCAGTGCGATTTACATTGACAATTAAAATAATCGGTTAGATTTATCTCGGTGATTAGATTAATTTCTCAGATTTCTCTTGACAATTAGCTTGATCGGACAGCCTGAGATTCTCGCCTTGATGATTGGACCATCAATTCTAATCGCCTCGATAATTTGATTGATCCTTAAAATCTGCGTATGCAATTGCAATTCCTTATTATCTTTGATAACTTCCATCATTTATGATTTTCTTTCATTATACCCAAACAAATCCAAACAAACTTCCATCATGATTTTCCAATTTTCCTATGATTTTCCAATTCCCGTAATTTTCCAAATGATTTTATTTCATTATCAGAGTCAAAGTAGTTACATGTTTTGCGACAAATGCAATAAATAAGGCTCTGGTCCGGCTATAGTCAGGCTATAGTCATCACTGGAATCCCAGCTGGGCCACGAAAAAAATCACGCCGTTGGGCTACAAAAATGCAAATATTTATTCGAACGCTTGAAAAAACCGAGTAGTATCAATGACACGGACAGAATTTTTACTCGCTGCTTTGGTAATCCCACGTTAACTATACGAGCCCGCACCACGTTGGGTTATTATTCCAGGGGGTATTATTTCCAGGATAACAAATTGCCTCCATGATACAGCAACACACACATATTCCAGTTTTCCATTCTCCAGTTCTTTTTACATCGCTGTCTCCCTCTCGGCCACGAAATGGCTGCGCAAGTGAGCGGTTGTTACGGGCGCGTGAATAAGAGAGTCTGGCTTTGAATAACCGTATACGGAGCGCTAAATCACTTCCCGTCCAGCCAATTCGTCAAGGCTATAAATATTAACGGTTGAAGGTGGAAGTGAATGGAAGGATCGAAGATGGAGAACACCAGCGGGTTGGCTGAAAAATGAATGAGAAAACGAGAGAGAGAGAGAGATGAAATGGTCTTCTGAGGGGAAAGATAACAAGACCTCAAAGATCGTTGAAGCTCCTGATGACGATCCTGGACTCTAACGTCTTCAGAGACTACTACATTTTCCAAAAAAGGAAAAATCAGCATTTTTAATTGCGGGGTAGATCACCCTCCAATCCACTCTCTTTGCCACCCAATTCGTTGTCTCAGGCTCGGCAATTACTAATCGAAGTTAAGGCATGCCGGAGCACCCCGGATAAGGCTGGCTCCCCGTAAACTGACGTAAAGTTCGAATTGTGCGGTTTACGGTTTCGGGGAGCTCGTCGAGAATTCGACTAGCTGGATGAATCATACCAGAGTCCGCCATACCAGCTGTCTTTTTTGAAACCTCATTTTCATAGGGGGGGGGGGGGGGGGGGGGGGGGGGGGGGGGGGGGGGGGGGGGGGGGGTGGGGGGGGGGGGGGGGGGGGGGGGGGGGGGGGACTCCGCAAAAACTCGAGTGAAATTCAGCGTGCAATTTCAGTTCGACCTGTCGTTCGGAACGTTCGAAAATATTTGCTTATCATTAGGGAGAAAACGGAGAGGTAGGAAAAGGATTGGTCAAACGGACTAGGATGGAACAGCGTATCGGTCAGGATTTGTGTAATCCTGGATAAATTCTGTTTGGGTTTGTGTATTTTGGCATCTTTGGGAGTGGCACTTTTACAAGATTGACAGGTGTGTTTGATCCGAGTGACTGTCAGCCGTGTAGGTACCGGCAGATTGTGGCTGAAGGTTACTGGAGGTCAAACTTGTGGATGAAGGTCACTGGATTTGGGTTTGTTTGGGTTTCGGTCAACACTAACACTAGAGTTGTCCATTCGCCACTGCGATAAGTCACTTTGCAGCAGACGCCGCCAATCCAATTACATTTTCCATCCCGGTTCCCTTTCGAATCGGATCGAAGCAAAAGCCCACGACGAAAATTCAATTGACGTCAATTTGGAATCGCACTACTGTGGACACACGCAATACCATGGTGATATATTGGTTGGAAAAAGAGGATTCAACCGGACAGATGAGAGCACTCGACAAAAAAAAAAGTCGGCGCCTTCAGCTTCGGCTCAGTTGCCGTAAAATAGACAAGTATAAATCCTTCAAACAAATCCAATGTTTTTTTTTGCCAGTTTGTTTGCTTGTTCATCCAACGGTCCGATCTAATCGTGGCAAACGCATCAACGCAAACAAAGGGGTATCGCTTACCTCGCCTCTTCTTCCTCCAACCTACAAACGCTATTTTCCCATTTTCGAATCCCTCCATTTTCAAATGTTTGCTCGCTATCCGAGCCATCCCTCCCCCTCACCCCGAGCCCTTCCGGCCTTCACAGAGGGCGAAGGGCTACACCGAGACTCCCTCTTGTGACGAAGTTCTGCCCTCAATGATGGAAAACTCGAGCCTGATATCCGCGAGAGGGGTCAGCGTCAATATCGAGACCACAGATGGGCGCGGGCTATCGGACAAAATGATGGCCTGACTCGTCGTTGAGCATGAGTATTTCGTTTCGAATATCGATCTCAAATTTATTATATTTATATTTCAAAGATTACTTGACTCTTGTAAATAAAATTTCTTGTCTCGAACTCTTCTCGTAAACTTGTTGGTTCTGAAAGTTTTTGCGAAACAAGAATTTAGAAAAAGTCAAATTTTTTTTATCTCAATTTTTTTTCATCTCAATTTTTGTTTTCATCGCGACCCCTTCCCCCCACCCTTCATCAGGGCACAGGTAACTCAATAATTCAGGAGGGGGCAATATATTCCAGTGAGAGGCTCGTGCCCACTGAGTGAATTCTGAATCACGAAAGGTGTTGTGCACGAGGAGAGCCAGTGGTAAATCAGGCATTCCCTCTAGAAATTGAAATTTAACGCGAACCGCGGTGATGTCTGAGTGGTAATTTCGAATCGTAATACGTTATCAACTTTTCTCGCTCGGGCCTCTTCTCTCTCCGCGACGTCGAACAACACTTGTTTTTTTTCTTCCCTCGGTCTCGTGGCAAATGTGATTTATTATTTTTTTTTTTCGTGGTTATAGCTCGAGTTTTTAAAGTAGATTTATCTCATAAGAAAAACGAGATTTTTATTCGTCTTTTTTTAAAATTGATTGTTCTTAAAAATGATTGCCTTAAGTTATTAAGAAATGGCTTACGAATTATTAAAAAAATTGCTTAAAAAGTAAATTTGCTTAAATGTAAAAGTTAATAAAAAATAAATCAAATAAATGAAAAATAAAATAATAAAAATAAAATTGCTTAAAAATAAATAACTAAACAACCCCTATTTTTCCCTAGACCTTCCACCATCACTGCAAATTACTTAAATCACCGCGGAATTTCGGTTTCGGAAATTTGTAGACATCGAAAAAAAAGGCTTTCTTCTCGCCTTCGAGGTTTTTCGAGTGAACTTGATGTCTATGTGTGTGGGTTATTTCGCAATTCCAGGAGGGCGACGACTCGTCATTGCCCTCGCATAAAACTCGCTCGCGCTTCGCTAATTCGACGTCTCTGGAGGAAAGCAAGAGCGTGAACTGGAAAACCAGCTAAACGAATTTTAATTAAATTCCTGGAAAGTAAATCAGGGAGACGTCGTTGAGCACCGCACCACGCTTCGCGTTCTATACAAGGGTGCGAGACGAGAATCTCGTCTCGTTCCTCGTCGACGTCAACGTCGCAAAGTTGACGTGAAACTGGAGACGATTCAGCCCATTTTCCTGATGTCCGCGCTTCCCTGACCTTCCTGAGTGGAAATTCGACCTCCCCCATTTTTCCCTCGACCCCAAAATACCGCCATTTCGTACAAATGAGATTTCCGATTATTGCAGCAAACCGTGTCATATAAGAGAAAAAAAAATTAATGTTACACCCTTTTTCCCTACCCATCTAGGGATTTTTCCCACCAATCTAGGGATTTTCCCTGCCCATCTAGGGATTTTCCCCACCCATCTAGGGATTTTTCCCACCCATCTAGGGAATTTGCATACTCGTCTAGGGATATGCATCAAGTATCCTCGATCCTCGCAGCCGAGCGGTCACCGATCCAAGTATCGTTCCCAATCCCTCAATCTTCTCTTTCACTCTTATCTATCGAAGAACAATTCGGAACACAATCGACTTATTCACGAAGAACCGTCACACGTTGAAACGTGACAACGAGCATAGGACGAGGTCGTAAAAGTTAGCGGAGTGCGGCGACCGTGGGCCAATAAAAATTGCAAGAGATTCGCGACTGGCTGAGGGCTCGTGGAGCTTGAGATCATCAGACTCGGAGTCACCCACCGCAAGGTCCTCAGAGGCGAGATTGCATCGATACTACACAGCACCACCGTGTTGAGGGTAGTAAAATAAAAGAGGGTTAAGGAGGGGGGGGGAGTGAAGAGATCGGGCATTGGATACACGCGAACCGCTCTAAATAATGGGGAACATGCACAGACGTGCTTCCAGGGCCAACAAACTTTCCCACAACTCATCCTTTTTCAACCCCCCCCCCCCTCCCCAAGAACCGTCTTGCGTATACCCGCACTCCCAAGAGATTTCCTCCAAATTACCCCTAGGCACACCAACGAATTCCTTTCGCCCTCTGTATCCACCCCCCGAACCGTATTATCGACGAAATCCTTCGCCCTGACTCCCACGTTACCGTTCGTGTCATTTTTTTTTGTCTCAACGCTGATTGTAAATGAATCAGAGCTCGGTTCTTACGTCATCACTTGGGTCTCCAAATTTCGATCGAGAATCATATTTACTTTTTCCATCTTCGATTATACAACCTTTTTCACAATTTTAGGTTATCAGCTATTTTTTAAATTGTAATATGAAAAAAGTAAAAAATATTATTATTATTTTATTTATTTCAATATTATTATTATTTCGTTATTTTCATTTCTCTACTACTTTTCCATTACTTTATTGAAAATTTGATCCAATTTTAGACTGACGAGACAATACGATATTTTTTTCCAATTTTCCAATTTTCTTCAATGTTTTCGCACCGATGGACGCGACGAAGAAAATGAATTTGCTCGGAACGTCGTGGAGTTCGGATGAGCTCGAGAAAAATGAAGGGGCGTTTTCTCGGCGACTTTCCAAAATGGTGAGGGAGGGTAGGGAGTTCTGGTCGAATCGGTGCAAGTCTACCGCTTCGTTCCGTGTCCATTATCAATCTTCGGTTTGAAAAGTTTGGCATAGTAAAGTTCACGCGGTGCCGGATTTTTCCTTGCTTCCAGTTAACGATGCTCTATTGTGTGATCTCGTAACGTTCGTCAGGACATCGAAACTCTTCGGTAGAGAATTTGGCACGACCGGAAGTGATTTCTATAGAGTTATTTTCTTCTGACGACACATGAACAAAGAGGAACGCGAAAAACGAGTTTTTTTGAAAAATCCGAGGAATAAGTGATACGAACGATACACCGAAGATTTTTATATTTCGAAATGATTGTTGTATTGATTTAATTTTTTTTCTTAATCGTCAAATAATTTTATTTTTTATTTTATATTTCTATAGTTTTATCTTTTTTGTTTGTATATCTTATTATTTCGATTTTTTTAGACGATTCATCGTTATTCGATTTTTTTAGAAATATACATTTTCGGAAATTCCAAGTAATTTGGGTATGTAGAAATTATAGATCGTAGAAGCAGACGTCGCCACAGGGTGGCTCGCTCAGCGAGTACGCGATGCATGCGTAAATAAGAAGAGCACCGATCATCGCTTTCAGGGTAAAAGTCGCCTTGTCCCACTCTGCGTTAGATTAAAATTTTTTTGAAAAAATTTTCGAATTTTAATTAAAAATTAAAATTTTCATGAAAAAATCGTGTTTTTAGAAGTTTTTTACGATTTTTTCATGAAAATTTCAGACTTTGGGCAAAAATAATGGTAGATTCGTGCTCAGGGGATCAAATTATATCAAAATAGACCATTAAAAAAAATATTAAAAATCCAAAATTTTTTTGGATTTTTGGGCAAAATAAGTTTTTTCACTAAATCATCGATAACTTTTTTTCCTTCAGGGTTTGGCACTCCACTTTGTGCTCGATCTCTTCGTTATGATTTTCTCTTCAAAATGATTTTTTTATTATTGAAATCCGATGATTTTTCGATTTTTGGCAGAATTTCAAAGTTGGACGATCGATTTTTGCCAATTTTTCCATACATACCCCTTTGCCTCTTTTTTTC
>JAPYZJ010001327.1:0-28628 GCA_030522765.1 Ophioninae sp. B BG-2022a | reverse complement strand
CTTTTCCAAACACACCAAATAAATCTCCATCGCATAGAAGAAGCCTACTCTACGACCTTTTGAAATATCGTGATTTCTGAGATTCTGGAAAAGTGGCCGAGGAAGCCGAAAAATTTTTTGTCCGTTTTTAAACTCTTCAAAGGGTCTATGTAATCGGAAATTTTCCGCTGATTACGAATATGCCCGAAATTTTTCCGAAAGTGCAAAATTAGACTGGGAAAATGGGAAAAACTTGACTAGAATATTTTTTCGACATTTTTCCCTAGAAATGGAGAGTTTAAAGCGAATTAAATCGTGGATTTGTCTTCAAGGTATAAAAATACATCGTCAGGGACCTGGGATGTATGAAAAAAAAACGTTATTTTTTATTTTCTTATTTTATGACGGAAATAAAAATTCTCGTCGATCGAAAAATTAATTCCGATTCCGTGCTGTGTAGTATTTCATTTATCAATTGACACACATTACTTTCAGTGCAGAAATATATATATAAGAGGCAAAGTGGTGTATATATATATAAGTTGTGCAGCCACAGCTTTGTCACGCGCGTATTGACATTCTCGACATTCAGGACTGCGAAGCCGGGATTGGAAGCTCCGCCGTCCTGATGCTGTGGTTCTAGGGCAAGCATACCAGTAGCTACACGCCAAAGCACCAATTAACATCGATTCAGGTGGATCAAAGAAACCCCGATAATTACACAATTTCCTCGCAAGCCCGACATTAATTCACTAATCGATAATACTCTTGAATCGAACAACTTTCCGAAAACTATTCCATACCCATATTACGTATAAACTCGAACAAGAAAAAAAAACGTGGCTTGAAAGCTAGCTTGAAACAGGGAAGAAAATAAAAAAACCAAACGGTAAAAAAAAAGGTTGTTGAAATTACAAATGAAGTTTGAAGCGATAAAAATAATTATTGAAATAATAAACAAAATAGCGTTATAAAAAATTCGTAAATAATGATATAAGTATTATTAAAATAAATAAAATGCCAAATGAGAAAAAATAATAATAAAAGCTCTACGTAAAAAAACCAAACAAAAATCAGAAATCCTCGAAACCCAAAAACCTTCCATTTTTCGTAACCCAAAAAACAAATAATCAAAAATAACATCGAAACGTCTAAAAAAAAATTGTCAATCGTACGAGTCGAAAACCCTTCGATAGCCAGGACCAAAAAATTAATGAAAAATAATAATAACGGGCTTCTTTATCGGCGAGTCTGAGAGAGAGAGAGAGAGAGAGAGAGAGATGTTAGTGGTGGTCTCTAAGTACACTATCGAGCTCGATTGTTCAACGTAGCGAGCACGTAGCCGCGTTTGAGTTTTTGGTCATTGTTATGCACGATTTCGCCTCGGGGGCACGAAAATTTCCATATCCGTTGAATAAGCAATCGAACCAATATTCGATACCGGCACTATCGAAAGTCCACGGTAAATATTGCCTAAGTGGCCCGTCGTCCTGCGAGAAAATCTATCTCTCTCAAAACTCTTCCAAACCCCCCCCCCCCCTGCTCTCCTGGCCACATCGGACCGGCGTATCTCTCAGGCTAGCATTAGAAAGCTTCGACGCTTGTGGCCAACTGTAATACCGTTTAAACCACGGGCGATGGAAGGAATAAATATCGGAGAGTTCGCGACGAGCTCTCTTTCTCTCTCTCTCTCTCTCTCGGATAGTGTGAACCTGATTGGATCGAAGCAGCCGAGAGTTACGCTTAATACACCCCCTGCGGGCAAATAGGGGTTGCAAAATTTCCATCCCCCTCTCGAGAGTCTACGATGGTAACCGCAACCCTCTCTCTCTCTCTGTCTCACTCTCTCTCTCTATGGCTCGGAGTGTACTTCGCTCGGTTCAAGACTCGATCGTGTTCACGCATAAACCAAATTCGAATCCGTACCGGATGCTCTGCGGTAGTCGCCACATCCGTGTTTCACCCGAGCCCAACCTCCCAACTGGTGCGGCTTTCGGCCTCGCAACTCCTGAATGTCCGTTGCCCACGAAAAACGCGAGGACCCGCCAAGACTCGTAGAGGGTAGCTTCTCGAACACGTGGACAAACGTCGAAACGAATTCTGAGAATTTTCAGTTTTTTTTTTCATTTTAGAATTGGATTTTTTTAATTGAATCTTAATTAAATTGGAATTAACTTTTAGAATTGGAATTTTTTTAATTGAATTTTAATTAAATTCGAATTAATTTTTAAAATTGACATTTTCTAAATTGAATTATAATTAAATTCGAATTAACGTTTAAAATTGAAATGTTCTAAATAGAATTATAATTAAATTCGAATCAACGTGTAATATTGTCAACTTTTAGAATTGAAATTTTATACATTGAATTAGAATTAAATTAGAATTAACTTTTAGAATTGAAATTTATTATTTTCGTTCTTTAATATTAAGTATCTAAAAAATCATGGTTTTTTAATTTCTCTAAAACATAATTTAAGGATTATTCAAAGATATTTATTCAGTTGAACCCAAACAAACCCAAACTTCTTCTTATGGACTTTCAACCCAGACAACCCAAAGAAGAAATATCAACTCTTTTAATCTTTTTTTTTTATCGATAAAAAGAACATAATTGGCTGACAATCGTAATGGACGATAAATAACGAGAAAATCGTTCGAGCCTGCGGTTCTTCTTGCGCAAGCCCGAGTTCCCTTACCCTTTGGTACATTGAAATTATTTCCCCATTCGTGTCTCGACATTTTGCGTATTTGTGCAGCAAGCCCGTTTGCACGGTTACTCGGTCTACTCCTTCCCTCTCTCTCTTTCATCCCTTTGCCTCGGCACGGCAACACACGTGGAAGCCCGGCAAAGCGTATTCTCCGAGATTGCCATCGTAATATCGGCTCTGCATAAATATTTGCGCTAGTCCGCAGACGATGCATAAATATTGTTGCCGCCATCGCCGCCCTCGGATTTTCTTCTTTATGGACGTCCAAAATTCGTCCTGACGTCCCCCCCCCCCTCTCCATCGTTTTTCAGTTCGGCATCTTTTTACTTTCTGAATGAGAAGAATTCCAAAAATCATGAAAATTGTACCGCGGACAAAAATGGTAAACGAAAAAACCCAAAGCAGCAAAAATGAATTTTTAATTTTGAATCCAAAGAAAAATTCAAAGCCGCAAAAATAAATTTTCAACTTTGAACCCAAACAAACGCAAATAAACCCAAACAAAACCCAAATTGTAACGCGGAAAAAAATGGCGAACTAAAAAACCCAAATCCGCAAAAATGAATTTTCAACTTCGAACCCAAACAAAAACTCAAAACCGCAACAATAATTTTTCAACTTCGAACACAAATAAACCTAAACAAAACCCAAATTGTAACGCGAAAAAAAATGGCAAACGAAAAAACCCAAATCAGCAAAAATAAATTTTCAAGATCGAACCCAAATAAACCCAAAGCCGAAAAATCGAATTTTTAACTTCGAAACCAAACAAACGCAAACAAAACCCAAATTGTAAGGCGAAAAAAAATGGCAAACGAAAAAACCCAAAGCCTCAGAAATGAATTTTCAACTTCGAATCCAAATAAACCCAAACAAAAAGGGGAAATTGCAGAAATGAATTTTCAACTCCGAACTCGAGCAAGGTTGAATCGTGTCAGAGAATAAGGACGAAAGTGACGTTTCGAGATTTGTGCCAAGGCCCCGGTCCATTCAGAGCCAAGACGTATTTCGATATTTCCACTTTCCGGTGGAGTCATCATCGCGCTCCATTATCCGTCGCACTAGCACTTTCAAAGGGCCGTACACGTGTGCCCGGTAGCCTCGATCGTCTACTCGTCTATTTCATCGCTTCGAGCCCCACTACTTACTTATCGTCAATTCGATTACGAGTTTATTCGCGCGGCAGAGGCCTCCGCAAGATTCCGCAAATTCGATACAAACTTTCCTACTCTGCATATGCGCGCTCGCACACACGCCCGTAGTTATTTACGGTCGTATCTGGTACGTTGAGACGCTGTCAATAGCATCTTTTGCGGTTCCATTCATTTTTTTCAACTCGAATTATAGAAATATTAATCTAAAGAAAAATATTCCCAAAAATAGAAAAAGAAACTATTTGAATTTGAGAGATTTTGGTTTTGAATAATTAAAGTAAATTAATTTAATGAAATAATTATTAAATCAATTTGGTTAAAAAATAATTCAATTTATTCAATTGGTAAATATTCAAGTTAATGGAATTCGAAGAAATAAAGTATATTTAAATTCAATTATTTATTGATTTATCTATTTATCATTAATTCAATTATAATTAACGTATTAACAGAATTTGCAAAAAGTTAAAAATAAAAGAAACTTGAAACAATTAAGAATTCCCAAAATTCTTAAACATTTTACGATTCAAAACCATGGAATTCTATTTTTATCTCCTCGAGTTCTTTAATTCGAAGGAATTCATCAATTCGATAAATAATCTTTTAATTAAACACCGAATCAATCTATTTTTTTCTTTTTCTAAAAAAAACGTATTTAGATGTTAGAAACAGTAAGGACGATGGATAGTTTCTCAGGTTAGCGAGAATGTCTATCCTCGAGGAGAAAGGTCGTTCCAGTGGCCACGGACCATGGCACTTGCAAGTGCCTGGTTATGTGTGCCCTGGAATACGTGAATGCACGCAAGCGGGTATGAGAAGGACCGACATTTTTATGCATGTATTCAGAGGTCGCCCCCCCCCCTCCTCACACGGCGGTCTCTCGACCGTTGGATGCATGCAACGGAGGGCCTAGCTCACACACTTCGATTCCCCCTCGATTCTGCTTTTTTTTGCAACGTACCCGCATACGGGTTCTTCCCCTTGCATCAATGGGAATATATGGTCGTACCAGCTTGCACCTAACACTCCTGGATATACTTTTTTTTATGTCTCTCTCTCTCTCTCTCTCTCTCTCTATATATATATATATATGTATATATATTGGTGTATGTGTGTATCTCGTCGATAAATATTTGCACATCGGGCTCCGGGGAAATTTTCCTGAAAACATTTTCTCGCTTTCGAAAGAGCGTCGTTTCATATTTTTCGTCTTTTTTTTTCCACTCGTTGTCTACGTTTCTCCTCGTCGTTTCCGTCGATTATTCGTAATTCTTTTGTGGTATTGGGTTTGTTTAATTTTTGTCCTTTTTTTCAAGATTTAGCTGTCTCAGTCTTATCAGTATTTACCCAAAAAATAATAATAAAGATCCTAAATATCGAATCAATTTTCTCAATTCTTTCAACGCGTCGTCATAACCTCAAAAAAGTAAAACTCCTCTCGGAATATCAACATACCTGTGTGGTAAACCTTCGAAACGTCGATCGTACAATTATAAACAGCGAAGGCTTCCTCGACCTCGGTAGTCTTCGATGGGGAAGCGAGTTCCGAGATTCACTCGTGGCAAATGTCGCCCCCGGTGAGCCCGCAGTTTCGACGAACGTTTCGTGCAGCGTAGGGGGGGGGACGAGGAACGAGAGCCAAGAGGATCGCGAATCCGAGAGTTTCTCTCGGGCTATCGCGTTCTCCCTGTCCCCGGAACGCGGTTTCGTGGCTCCTCTCTCTTTTTATCTCTATTCGGCTCGTCCTGAGGTACCCTGGCAACGGCAAACGCAGCACGAAGCTTTTGAGGCGCACCGAGCAAATAATTCAGGCTGCGGGGCGAATGGATCGAGGGAAGAAGGTTGGTCGGTGAGGGGGCGGGGAGGGGGGGGGGGGACGGTTTCCTCAGCGAGGAGTTATAGCTGCGGCGAACGTGGCTTGAAACACGGGGGTCAGGATGATGCTCGGTGAGCTCGAAATGGAGACGATGATACGGATATACGGAAAGACGTGTAACGTGAAAAGCAGCAAGGGAAGGGGGAAAGGGAGGGGGGGGGGGGGGATCATCCTGTGAAAGAGCAACGAGTAGTCTCGAGGAAAACCGAGATACGTGTATTTACACGTGGACGGGTTATTCAAATGGTGTATGAAAGAATCTTGCCGAAAATTCATCGCTCGGACTGAATAATTCACTTACGTGTGTTCCGGCCGTTTGCACCGCGCGGACTTTCGTCGCTGTTTGTGGCGTCCATGGAAGAGTCACGTGATCGGGCATGGAAGCCCGTTGGGGGGACGCGCGTTGATCGATGTGTCGACAAAGCCATGATGAGAAAGAGCACGGATCGATTCGCTGTTTAATACTGACACTTAAACCGGAAGTCACCTTTTTTTATCGAGTAATTTATGATTTTCGATGTTTTTAGATATACTTGTGGGTTCGGGTTCGAGTGAATTTATCAACGACGCTCGATGTGTCTTCGACGATCGCTCGTAGAGGAATAAGACTCGCGGCGTGCGCGCGCACTTACCGCCGCGAGCGCGCGCCGCACCCCACGGCGGCTGCCCAAACTAACCGCCCGTAACTGGTTATAACCGGTTATAACCGGATAATACCAGGAAATCACCGGTTACATCCGGGGATTTCGGGGAATTGCAACCGACGCGATGATCGTCAAGTGTTTCGCGCAACGGGATTAGTGTCCTCGAGGTTCTGGTGACGAGTGCATCGATTTACGGACGAATAGGGTTTTTTGGTTTGGCGCGGAAATTCGCGGACGCGACGCGCGTCGGAAATAAACGAGGTAAGTGCATTAATTAGCTTAACCGAAACCTAACCTTAACCTAACCTAATCGTAACCTTAGCTTAACCTAAAAATGGAGATTGCGGAGGAAAAATGAATATTCACGGGGAAAGGACGCGAATAAAAGGGTTATGACGCTATAGAATGGACGGAAAAGAATTATCGCAATGAAAAAAGCCATGATGCGTGAAAATTTGCGTGGGCCGGAAGGGGGGAGGGGGGAATTGTTGAAAAAGACTTTTTTCGTTTTATTAAAGCGTCTGTAAAACTTGCAAAGTGCTTGAAGTGGTCCAGGACTCATGAAATTAACCCTTCCAGGTTTGACGGAGCTGGTTAAAGGAAAATCCTTGTCGGAGCTGTTTACAGTAACGGCAAACCTGGAGGCTTCCGTCAAGAAAAAATCTTGCGGCGCAAACGTCTGGACAAAGCTTAAAGGAGACTTGCGGCAAACCTGAAGCGCAAAGAAGCCATGCGTCAAATTCCAGAAAAGTCCTATGTCGAGTCGTCATCGAGTGTTGACGCAAAAGGCAAAGTGCTGCGGTAAAGCCGAAGACGAATCGTCAAGTATCATGACGAACCGACAGCAATGGAGATCATCGATGGAAAGCTTTGATGGCTGACGATTTGACTTTTTCTCTGTTTTGGCACTCGGCAATGGTAAGTGCTCCGACACGAACGATACTTTATTGAATTCATGGGTTTGTCTGGGTTTTTTTGGGATGCGTTAGGGAAGATATGTTTGCGTCTTGATGGCTTGGACAAGAATATGAAACGGCTGGTGAAAATTTCACTTTATTTTATGTTATGGTGAATTTGGGTAAAATGCGGTTTGAAATGAGGATTGAAATCAGGCTATGATAAAGATAAAAATAAAGATAAAAATAAAGATAAAGATAAAAATAAAGATAAAGATAAAAATAAAGATAAAGATAAAAATAAAGATAAAGATAAAAATGAAATTAAAAATAAAGATAAAGATAAAAATAAAAAAGATAAAAAATAAGAATCAGTTGTAAAATTAGAGTTTCGATAATGATATGATGAAATTGCATAAAATCAGGCTTTACATTTGGGCATGATAAAAATTGATCTTTTAATTGAGCTATGATAAAATTGCTCGAATTAGCGTAAATCAGTAGAATAGGCTAAATAAATAAAAATGCTAAATAATCGAAAAATGGTAAATAATCGAAAAATGGTAAATAATCGAAAAATGGTAAATAATCGAAAAATGCTAAATAATCGAAAAATGCTAAATAATCGAAAAATGCTCAAATTAGCCTAAATAGCTACAAAAAATTGCTTAAATTGTTTTAGCTTCTAAATAAAGCTATTAAAAATGCATCCAAAATTAGTTTTAAAATTAAGGTACCTCCAAACATGCCTAAACTTACGACACGACAAATAAGGGTTCAAGAAAAATGCATTAATGAAAAGCCCAACATTGGGACTTTGAAAAATAAGACCCTTGGGTCTTGGAACATCGATGCGACCTTTGACATCTCCCTGGATAAACCAAACTCGAACGAGTCGTTAATTATCAGCAAAAGGCACGTCCGATCGATTGATCAGCTTGTATACACATAGTTTAACTATAAACGAGAGGGAGATGACGGAGAGTTGTGAGAGGTCGGAGGGAGTGCGAGGTAGGCACTCCCGAGGCCATAAACCGTCCTACTCATCGTGACCCAGTTCTGGACGCGTTCTAGTACCCGTTGGGCTTTTCTACTCCGCTAATGGTCCTCGATCGTCGTACTCGCTTATCCGTCACTGGAACTACCTAAAGCCCCCCTCTTCCCTTTTCTCCTGCCTCTCGCCAAACAGCTATCAATTGTGTACGTTTCTCGTCGAATTAATCATAGTCGAGTTATAACGTTTCCAAATGGAGTGCAGATGGGAATATCGAGGTTCAATCTTGGTAGCCCTTAAACAGATAGAAACCTTCTTTTGGCTAGCAAGCCTCGAAAACGTTGGATCCGATCATCGAAATTCCATGCATCACTCGGATCCCTTTCTGTTTTTGGAATTAACGTCGAACCCGCCTTGAGGACACGATGGACAGCCACTACGGAGTACCGATCGATCAGAAAGCCCGGAAATACTTTTCCACTTTGATGCAGAGTGGGTGGATGAAGACACGAGAAAATAATGGTAACTTGGGTCGCGACGGCTTCGGCTAACAAACACCAGATGGCGATTGAAACGTGACCGCTATTCGGTTTTATCCAGCTCTCTCGCGTATAATGGAAAAAACTGGAGGTGAAGGTTCCTCGCGATATTTCCTGGGTTTGCTTAACGGGAACAGTCGTCGATATCACGATTGGGCATGGATTTTTCGAAATATCAGAAAAATGAAATGGATGATCGGAACGTTTGTGTTTGGAATACATTTTTTTGGATTTTTCGGTGATAAGGCGGATTTAGGGAATTTTGTGGAAAATTTTTAACTTTATTAAAATTCGAATTTGTTTGTTTGGGTTCGGGTCACATTTTTTGGTGATAGGGCGGATTTAGGGAATTTTCTGGGGAATCATGGTTCATAGGTCGAAGTCCTTTGAAATGATTTTTTTAAAACTTTATTAAAATTCAATTTTGTTAGGTCTTTATATAAAAAAAAAATTCTGTCAATTTTCATAAATAATTTCTAGAATTAATTAGTAGAAATAGTATTTAACATAATTAATTATTAAAAAATTAGTAATTAATTTAATGATTAAGAATTATTTATTGAAAATGTTCAATTAATTATCTGATCGAATATAAATTAATTATAAAAATGATTCATTTGTAAAGTTAACCGTAGAAAAATGTTGAATTAAATTTAAAAACACATTTTTATAGAATTTCAAGGAAAATAATTCAATAGGTTTCGAAGATCCATCGTATAAACGAATTTTGATAAAATCCAAGTCTGAAGTGACGTTCCTTGTCGGTTGAAGTTACGGTAGGCAACCGGAAACGAAATTCGGATGGTTTTCATCAGGAGATGAGGCAATAGGATGATGCGAGACGAGCACGAATGGAGGAAACCCGAGAGAACAAAAGTGGAGAAGCGCGAGACGAGGGATCTGGGGGAAGTCGAAGAGATAGGATCGAATATAGAGAACCGGTGAGATTCGCTGGCTCACCGAACTGCTGAAATACCTAACCTCGTCGATATAAGCGAACAACACGTTTCTCGTACACGTGTACCTGTGCGCATCGGCGCAGTTCGATATATCAGCATTCGAGTGTGTATTTTCGTATGCGGCTGTTGTACAATATCGTAGAATCTCGTATCACGACCGATTCCCCGTATACGATTCCTCGAGGTCGCATATACGAATGTCGCGTTCAAGCTGCTCATCGCAATCCCGAGTTATTGCGAATTGCTCGCGAATCTTGTTGGCAGCAGACCCAACGGAGTGGCATCAATTGGACCACCATCGTTTTTCACTATCTCATAGACTTCTAAAGTCCCCCGCTTTTTTCCACCTTTTTTTAGCCGAGTCACTTTTACGCGAGTTGCGCTGTCGATTTCAGTCAAGCACAAGCGAAGTCAAAGTTTGGTAGCTTAAAACGTATTTAGGTGTGTTTGGGTTTAGACGTGTCATTGAAACATACAACTTTCAATGACGGTTCATGATTACGGAAGTTGATGAATTGTACTGCTTCCCCTTTTTAGTTTTTCCATCTTTTTTTATCCAAGAAACTTTTTCGTGAGTTGTGTCGTCGATTTCAGTCAGGCAGAGACGAAGTTTGCCAGTTTAAAACGTGTTTGGGTTTGTTTGGGTTTAGACCCGCCATCGAAAGAAAACAACATGCAACGACTATGACTATGAGACGTAGATCGTATTTGGGTTTGTTGGGGTTTACACGTGTCATCTCAAAAAAACAACATTCAACGACGATTCATGACTATGGAAAGTTGATCAATCATATCGCTCCCCGGGCTATTCTTTCACTTAATTTCTCATTCCTTCTTTATTTATGTAACGTTTCATCCCGCATCGGGTCACATGACCCGTTCGAAGGCGGAACATCGTTGTATACTACTGGGAATCTTGAGGGCGATGGCGAGCCGGAGAAAACTCGTCTGCGACACGGCTCGTACCCCGTAGCGTATCGCTACACGACTCCAGCAATTCGCCAACGCCAAGTGTTCCCAAGCGAGTATCGCTACACCCCTCTGTCTTCGCTGGCCTCTTTTTTTCTTGCTCTTCGCGGGAAACCCAGTCACACAAATATTTAATACGATGGAAAATTGACGCGTAACCCTCCCCCCCTTCCCGTCGCCTTCTCGGGGTCTCGCTTCACTAACACGCTTCAGACGCACATATATGGATATTTTAAGAATTCAGATCTCACGGAGAAATAAGATTCGTTCCTGGAGATCCTGGAGATGAAAACGCTTTCCATCCTCGAAAGTTGTGACTTTTGAACGTGTTTCCGCGCTAGATGTGAAAATCCCCCCCCCACGTGGACAGAAACAACAAATTATTAGGTGTACAAATAAGTTTTGAAGGGTTTACAAAAAATGGCATAACTAGTACAACATCGCATCGGACTATCTTGAAACGTAACCATTTTCCTCTCATAGTACGTTTTATTTCGTTGAAGTGTAAACGACACGCATTTTTGTGCTCCAACTGTGTCAACTTTTGTGCCAACTAAACAACATTTGCGGAAAGCACTGCTTTTTTGCTTCAACTTGAAGAAAAGTGCAGCTGAAGAGCATCGACTGCTATGTGAAGCGTATGGACAGCATGCTTCATCAATAAAAACATGCGAGTATTGGTTCCGGTGTTTTATTGGTATTGGTCGGCTCGATTCTTGGATCGTCGCAAAAGATGAGGAATTTTTTAAACGCGGTATCCGTATGCTGCCTCAAAGACGGGCAAAGGTAATAGAGAGCGACGGGCAATATTTTGAATGATATACATTGTACCAGTTTTTCTCAATAAATATTCAAAATTGAAAACAAGCCTTAAAACTTATTTGTACACCTAATACTTCGTACTTCGACCAATACGTATCAGTTCTACCGCCATGATTTTCCATAACTGCAATATCCCTCCGAAGTGGATCTCCGACTGATGAAAGTTTTATCCATCAATAGCAATTAAGTGTAGAGTTGGTTTGCGGCGTTGGCGAAACTATCCTCGTGCAGTCAACAGCAATAACATGACTTTTCGGACAATCGGTGGAATTGTTTGTTTCTGGTCAGTGAGAACGTCTGCTCGTACCAATGTGTCTCGAGTTCCCTGACGCAATGTGGCCCGTTGTAGCCTCCTGGTAACCTGGTAGAGCCGTTAACCTCCGTAAACTTTGGCTTAGCTGGAATTTATAGTGGAGAGTGGATAGGTAGTTGGGTGATACCGTTTCTGCTAGGAATACAACCGTTGAGACATTCTTCAGATCCTCACGAACGAAGGTATCTCAGGGACGAGAAAAACCCCGAGAAATCCTAGGGACTTTGATCTCCGTTTTGAAGATTCTACTTTCGACTAGAATTTTGAAAAAGCGTTTGCTTTTCGATCGAACCTTTGTTTGGCAATTTCTGTTTCCGCTTTGGATATGCGACTGAATATATCCACACAGAAATTAATGAACGAACACGCGAGGACGAGAGTAGCGGTACGCTTTCGAACTACCGGGGGGAGAGGGCGCTATTATCCCCGCGGTATAATCTTGTGCCTACGTCCCGTAATTGGATCGCCATTCCAATCGCGGTTGTCCGGGTGCATTGCGGTTGACCATGTTATTTGCTATAGGAAGGTGCAACGTCTGCTCGGGTGGTGACGGCCCAATCTGGCCCGTAACATGCCACGCTTGACATTCTCTCATTCGCAGGCAAAGAAAAACACTAGCGTCGGACTAGTTGATCGTCTATCTTAATGGACATCCGGTACCGTGGTGGACATAAATTCTTATCGCGAGTATTCATTTTCGAGCAATAATCGAAATTCAATTAGATCAGGGGTCAGACAAAGTTTTGAGGTTATGTCGATTCTATCTTTATACTTCATAAGTGAGAATTCTTTAAAGTGATTTATGACGATTGTACGTGTCATCGGGTTTTTCGAACTGTCCATTTTCCCCTGGCAGTTATCATAATCAGTAAGCAACGATTTCCAACTGCCATTTTTAACTCGTTTGAAGAACCAGATTTATTTTTCATCCTTTGAGTTCCGATATCTCGTTGAGACGAGCAGCGATTCGGCAGTCGATCGAGACAGGTTCTACGATGCACGGTTAGAAACGTCCTGATCGATTCCCGGGTATTTTCGGAAATCAGGTCGAAAAGCCGTAAAAACTATCGAACCGCCGTCCAGAGGTATGTGGAGGTTTCCGTCAACGCGGTGGATGAGCCGTAGAGTCCCCGCTACCAGAATCCTATAAATCCACTTCGGCGCCGAGAGATAACTGGGCCACGGGGTAGGAACGCTCGAAATCGATGCGTTCCGGCACTTCTCTCTTCCAGTTTCAGTATTATCACTCCAGCCAACAGTAGCCCGCACACATCCTGGCTAACTCTCCCGCTATCGCTGGACTCCGAAAAACAAACCTCTCTCTCCGCTACCTCTCTCTTGTCTGCCAGCTCACCAAAACCCGTTTGATACGACTCTACTTTACGATCAGTGATAAGCGGACTGGTTCACAACCGTTTTTGGTAGTCGAAGCTTCCATCATTTCCAGCAGATGTTTGTGCGATCATCTTAATGAAATTTACATCACAGTGGATAACAACCTCTGTCATTTTAACAGATAAATTTGATAACGTAAAATCTAGTATCGTTAAAATTCGAGGATTTTTTATTTTTATTTGTTGGTTATAATTACGTCGATTTGTTTGAAGAATTGAATTTTGCTGATGTCAAAGTCACCAAATATCTTGTAAAAGTCTTGAATTTTCGAGCCAATGGAAAGCTGAGAAAATCCTTGGCTCAGATCTTATTGAAAATTTCTATCGCGCTGGGGATGTCTGGTGTGATCCTTCTGGCGAAATAAGCGGCTGGACCATTCTTCACAAGCTGTCCATGTCTTTCATAGGGAAAGGGGAGCTATGTAGGGTTTGCGTTCATCATTCGTCGAGACGCTCATCCCTTTAGGTTCGAGAGGGCCTCTCGAAGCTAAAGGGAACCTCGTGAGGCATAATTCAGGCGGTGTCGCCACACGCAGCCTTCTACTCTTGATATATGGAAACCTTGGTGAAAACGAACGATCGTAGTGGCTCTGCTTTGGCCGCAGGGACCACTACCCACCCTCCAGATGTCCAGATCTCTTCCCAGGCGTTTCCTGTATCCTCGTCGTAGCAAACAGTAGCAAACCCGTGATTTATGACGTCCGGGTACACCGAACTTGTTTCTATACTTACATTCATCTGGTATCTCGTTGTTATCGGGAAGCAAAAAAAAGAGAAAAATTTCGGTAAATCTTCGAACGCCCGAAGGGCAACGTCCAAAGAATCTCCAACTGCATTCGTTTGTATACGTTGGAAAAATCCCCCCTTGTCTACGAGTTCATTGAACCGGAGAACGGTATTGATTCGTGAACGAATCGTTATCGCGTTTCTTATTTAATCATTCCGAAATGAGAGTTCTCCATTCAAATGTCATCCATGCAACGAACTCCGAGTAGGGAATTGATTATTCTTTATACGGAATAAGTTCTCAGTGATTTCATCGAAATATTCCATCATAAGTATTTCAGATTCGTCCTACTTCGACTTCCGTGCGCTGACGCGGGACCGGAATATCTTTGAATTAACGATATTCTCGTTAGCAACTTCTCGCGATCTCGTTTCGAGTTTTCGTTTAAAACTCTCGTGTTCAGTGATTTTTATATTCCGGAAAGTTGGGTATATTCACCAACCGGATAAAAATCGTGGCTACGACAATACCCTTCCGTTCTCTAAGTGTCGAAAAAAAAAATGTCGAGTCCAACAATCGAAAGAAACATCGGGAATGACGTTGCTCCTTTTGCAAGATTGATTGGAAAGACCGATATGAGAACAAGTTCCCACCCCCCCAGTGATTGATGACCCTCCGATGAGGCATGTTCAGACGAAGATCGGATGAACTGGCAATTAATCCCGATGCACGTGTAGCAATTAAGGGTGAACACCGTCTGAATAATTACATAATCCGACACTCCTCGAATCAAGTTTGCCAACCATTGATCAGCCAAACGTGGCAATAGGATTCTCAACCAAAACTAAACACTGCAAATTACTGTACCGTAATTACTGCGTCGCGAAGAGCAGAAATTCTAAATTTGATAAGAAAGCAAAAGCTCGTAAATTATTTTCCGAAATGTCTCCCTCTAGTGAATAAAACACGTCGAATCCATGAAAATTCGTATCTAGACTTTTGATTAAAAATAAAGAATTACGCGTTTTAACCAATTTGGAAAAATAAATACCCAAGAAAAAACGAAGTTGTAATTTTTGTCTTCGAGTTTTACTGTTAAAAAAAACAAATATTAAAATCCCTATCTTTTACTATTAAATTCCTAGCTGATAAATTCATCATAGAATTATATCAGCCCGAAGAATAATTCTTCGAGTGGTTGAAAAGTTTTTTTTGGGAATGTGGAACGGAGTCACTGGGGCAAAAAGTTGTTAACGCCTATTTAGGCAGGCAAGTAGATTCGATGATTCAGCATACGATATCGGAGGTGGAGTTAATGTACACCGAAGTCGTACCCGCTAGCGAGTTTTGCAAATTCGGGCCGCGTTCGCGATTTAATATGCCAACTAGTTTGACGTTATAACGATGTGCCGCGTTCAACCTGGAATACACTCGTTGTTTATATAAATATAAAGTTAGGTTATACAGATATATATATATATATATATATATAGAAAGGTGCGTTGGTGCTTCGGTGAGGCCGGAAGCTGCGAGGCGACCCGAGCGTTAGTGGGCAGGTACACGTACGTGCGGCTGACAGTTCAGCTGAAATTCAGTGAAACCGCAGAAGCCGTAATTAATGTTTGTGTTGTGGTAATTCGACTATTTTCATCAGTACGAGGCAACTTTGCGATAGAACGGGCCGGGAGGGTAGCTAGCGAGGGAACGAGGCGTACCTATCTGTCATTCCGGCCGAATTACAATGGTACCGCTGATGAGCCGTCGGGAATAAGAGGGGAACGAGTCCGGGCTAGGGGGGTCCGAGATGTCGTCGAAAGAGAGGAAATCGAACGACCAGACGAAAGAACGAATTTTAACTAAAAATTATATCCGGTAGTGATAAAACTTCCGTCAAGGGGTTGGGCTGATGTGATTTGAACATCCGGATAAAATCATTTAAAATAAATGCTAATTTGTTTTTACTTTTCGGGATAAATGATTGTTGATAAGATATTTTGAAAGGGAATGTTTGATGAAGAATTCGGTTAGAATTCGACTAGTTCCATTGTAGCTATTAAAATATCAATCTATCGGAATCACTATCAATTCTCATTACCTAATCAATAATCGTTATCAACTCTTATTAATTAATTCACCATTATCATTCATTTTCACTGTTGGTTTATCATAAGTAGTACTAACTATTTAATGATAATTATCACCCATAATTAACCGTTACCAATTTTCAAAAAACATTATCTCCAAAAAAAGCGCTTATTTTTCTCGGGGAAAAATTTCGACCACCAGTCCTCCAGCAATCCCAAGCTTTACCTCCGAGCTTCGATTCCCACAGCCTATTTCGAGGCTTCGTTTCAACGCGTCCGAATCGCCGACTTTTTAAAAGGTTGCCAACACATTTGAACCCTCGAAACCGTCGAATCAACGTTTTTCCAACGATCGGTAAACAGCCGGTTTCATTGTGGTTGACTAAAGAGGTGTGGACACAGATTCCAATCTCTTTCCGCGTGACGTTACCGCGTCCAGTTACCGGTGGTTGGTAATTTAATCTGTGCGAGGCGCAAATTAAATTGATGAGCTCAATCAGACAAACCGATGTGTAAACCCGGTCAAAGCTCTGAACACCGCGTCTACGCTTCGCTTTTTCAATGAACATCCGGGCAACGTACTTCCGCATCTCTGGTAACACCAGCACCAGACATCACAGTTATTCCACTCTGGAACGTGATTTAGGTGTCTAGTATTAGGAATTTAGGTGTAGGCGGTAATCCAGCAAGGATGTCTCACTCAGTGTTGGTCTCGGTGACATTGGGGGCTAGTCCATGGAGAAAGGGTTGCGCAAGAGGCGCAAGGGGGCGGGGGAGAGGTCTTGATGAGGATTATATATCGCCCGAACGCGCAACGAGCAAACGTTGGGCCAAGGACGTCTCCGTAGCACCATGTGGATGTAGCATAGTTAGGTAACAGAGCCAACTAGATAGAAGCCTCGACGATGGGGAATCCTCCGGTTCTGCTTGCCTCCGAGAGAGAGAGAGGAGACTCGTGTGCCACATCGTGCAAGCCAAGTTGAGGCAATTGTCTGTAAATGATGGATGCCTCGTCGTCGTCGTCGTACCTAGACGGAGGTGCTAGGGTGTACGACGCCTGGGTACCTACGTCCTTCACCGACTGGGACAACGAAGACCGAGCTACGGGATCAAATGACAATTACCACCGCAGAACGTCCGTTGGACAATGACGTATGTACGCGTTTCGCGTTAGCGGCGAACGTCCTGGGAACCTGCGTCTATTCAGACCAGTCTTGGATTAAGCAACGGTATGGGCTTTGCAACAGAATTCATTGGGGAACTCGCTTTTCCATTGTGATATAAGATAAAGAGAAACTTTTGCAAAGTCTTTTTTATTATCAAAAGCTGTTATTTGACTTCACTTGTATGTATGTCCTGGAATATTGCAATCAATATTTCAACCACTTCCACTGAAGCTATTGGGCTGAAATTTGGCATACGTGTTTGATTCTCGTGACAATGCATGATTACTCAAATCACGCCATTTCTAATCCAATATGGCGGATGTTACAAAATGGCGATTCGTTATTTCATGTGAATTATGTAATTGTTCGTTACAAATTGCGAACTTTCGAGATTTTATTAGGAGACGATCATTTTTGAAAACTCTCCGTGCATTCTTTGGAATTCGGCTATTCAATTAGACGTCCATTCGCGCTTGTTCGTTAAGAATTTTTTATCATTATTATTTTTCTATTTTCACACTCCGGTAAGCGAGTATAAAAAGTTTTTATTTTCTTTCGGCACCCCCTTTTTTTTGTTTCACGCTGAGGGGCTGCGAGAAAGATTTCATTATGTTCGTATTGATGACGGCGCGCGTCCTCGACTAGTTATTTTTCAACGGTGGAGACTACATCGTTGCCCAGCTCGCGTATCAACCGCTATTCAATCAGCGTATCTTGTTTCAAACCTCGTCCGTACGTACTCCTGGGCAACGATCATGTCGACGAGGCTAGCTGAGGGGTAGCACCTTGATGGATGGATTCGATGCACGTTTGGGGAAACGGGCTTCTCCTGTTGAAACTTTGAAACGAACGTCTGCGATTCCCCGGGTATATTCGGGCCACCTGTTTTCGTTCGGCTTCGACAGTGCTGCCAATGTCAATTCTCCATTCCCAATATTGGACGAATGTTCCAACGTCCATTAAATATCTTCGAAATCCTATTGATCCTTGAAATGTATCTTTTCTGTGAATCATGATAACCACGTTTATCATTATTTCGAGGATTATACGTTTGCCAATCTCTCAATGACCCAGCCAAGTAACAATCAACCAGGCGACCACTCCCAGCATCTTCCCTCCGTCTTGATCCTCGAGCTGTCCATTACACCCCTATGGTCAGTGGCTTCAATGATGGATATCAGTGCCTACTCGATTGTGTATCAGCCATGTATCGCGAAGCTCCGGTGATCATACTCAGATATCTCGAAGCCTGTAAACGACCGGATACTGGAATGACGTGAATATTAGCAGCGGGTAGTCCCGAATATCGTAATCAATGAATAGGTAATACAGTCCGGGGTGATCATACAGATTCATCCGAGATATCTCGTTACACGTAATAGAGAAGGGACGGCATTGGTAGCACGTATAGACTTTTCCCGTATCGCGACTGATCCCAGAGACTGCTCGTTTACAAGTAATTAAGTCCTTGCTAGCGTATGCCGGAGGATCAGCGAGCGTTGAGAGTTTGAGCGGAGAACAGAGGGAATCGTGGTGTGTACCAGCCTCGCACGTGCTAAGCTGTACTTATCTGTGCAAGGGAGAGCTCTAGCGAGAGATGGAGAGAGAGCAAGAACTAAATACGATGTATATATCCATCTACTCTCTGGTATTATCAATCCCGTAAGCATATCGTGGCTCGGCAGCGTTCTACCCTACCGGTCTGGGTCTACCACCCATCAACCTAATCTACCTAGTTCTATACAGCTATGCTGATATTCCCAGCACTCTCGGCGCCACGCACGGTACGCCGTAACATCCTTTTCATTGTGTCTATTCGTTGGACTGCACTGCGGTATAGAGTGCAACCCCACCGAAGGTGATCCCCATTCTCGGCAAATATAACGTCGGAAACCCAACCCTGCGTACGTTGGATTCGCCATGTGTCGATACCTCGATATTACCTTACCGGGCTAGAATAGCTTCCAACGGGATTCCACTAAGTCCATCCACCTTCCTACCGAGCTGTCGATATCCCACGGATACCCTAACGTCCTCATTATTCGATCACGATCTCATACTCCGTTTCTATAATTCCTGAATCTTCGCCTATGGTTGTCAACGAACGGTATTACCATTGTGGGATTTCGTGGTTAAGACTGATCCTAGGTGTACTGTCAGAGAGCGAAGGTTCGTGGTAGCTTTGATGCTGATTACCAAAAGTGTAAAATTCATCATAACAGCCATATTCAACGAACATCCTCGTTTCAGCGTTTGGTTAGCTGTCTAGCTTTTCGTAGTCTTCGATCAATAGCCGGTATTCAATCTTTTTTTTATTCCTTTAGCTTCTCGTTATCCCGGCATGATTTTTTTCTTCACTTTTGGTAAGTTCGGGACGTAGGAAACGCGTTATCGTTGGATCTCGCCCTTGGTTTCTCGATCGTATAATCTATCACGAGCCCGAGTGGTCTCTCCTTGCATTGTCTTCGACCGCTGAAGTTTAAGTGCTTGAGACGATCCATGCTTGCGGAGGAGAATGAGATAGCTGAGACGGTTGGATAGTCTCGAGCGCGGGACCTGGCTGATCGTAAAGGGTGCAAAGTGATGGCAAACTTGATAGAGGTTAAGCACCCACTAACCCTCATTCGATGAACAAGCTAGAGAGACCCGTCGAGTAAAGTCGAGCGTGTACATTGATCGGTTCTTCAACATTGTTGTCCAAACAAAACGGGACGAAAATCATGAAAAGGATTGGAAGCCATTGAAGTTTGCGTATGCGTAATTGAATATTGGAAGATTCCGGTGGCGATGGAAGGTTAGCTTCGAATCATGGACATTCCACTTCGAGTATGTACGATCTCCAACGATTCTGGCACACGTACGAACGAATTTAGGAGGATTTAAGCTACACTCGTGACAATGGCTCGTGGATTGGTGGAATGAAGCACGTACTTACTTGACACAGTGCCCATACGTGCACCGTATTCGGGATCCACGAGTTTCCTTCCTTTTTTTTACCCATTCGTCCGGTTAACTAAATTCCGACCATATTGCTTCAGGAAATGGAACAGTCGATTGTATCTGGGGTAGTAGGTATGGAGCAACAGTCATTTACATATGGACTCGAGACTTTTGCAAAACGTCGTTACAGCGCTTCAATGGTATTTGCCGATGCACTAGACAGTCTGGTACAAAGGCAGACTGTTCCCAACTGCATCAAAGTTGCCCACTCAGTTCTGAAATAAAAATCGGTCGTAAAATCAGTGCAACATCCAGGATAGCAATTGTGGATAGCTGCGTTACGAATGGTCGTCTAATTGGGTTGTTCAGGCTTCGACAGCAGGAATATGGAAACGTGTCGGTTTAACCGGTATCAAGTGCGGATACCGGAACCCTAATCACTGTCGGCGTTCACAATACCGAAATTTGAGGAGGTAATGGTGAACCTGTCGAAATAAGCCATGTGAATGGCTATCAGAGATGTCAGTGATCGTAGAACGGCTGGCTGTGAGACGTAGTTACCGGAGACGGTGTTAAACGTGCAAAGCGTGTACGGAGGCATTTCATCTGGCCGTTGAAGGTGGTGATCGAATGGTACAGGAGGAAGCGATGTTTAGTGCACTCGAGAGTGGAGCGTTTGTAGGCAGTGAGTACACACGGGAGTACCGGCTAATGAAGATGTTTGTCAATACTGCCATGCTACCGGGCAGCCAATGGACTGCCATCTCGTGCTGCTCGACTGCCCGTACGTTTCCCTCGTGTGTACGGGAGTGGGTATCAGGTGGCTTCTGTGCAGGCAGTTTACGCGTGTGGCTTCGCGTCTTGTGGGGTACTAAGCCAATCGCTACGGTCAAGTCGTTGGATCGAGGGTAAGCCGAGAGGGTGGGGCAGCTGATTCGGATCCTTGGTTATCCAATAGTACACTCGCGGCTACCAAGTACCAAAACGCCCTTCGTTACCCTTAATATCCCGTTATAACCGAATCAGGCAATAGGCTACGAATCTTGATCCGAAAATGGTGATCGGTCGCGTAACGTCAATATCGAGGACTTACCGTGCCTGTACACATTCAGAGAGCCAACTGTAACACGAAACTCCATAGTTATCGCGGCGAATGAACCTAGTTGAAATTGGTTCATCGTCATTAACCCTCCTTCGTTCGACCCGCTTATCAAATTTCGGTACGGTAGAACTTGAATCCCCTATATACTAGTTTTCCGTATAGATTCAAATTGACTTTAATTATCCCGTGTGTAAATATAGAGACGCGGGCGCGACCCGGCGCCGTGCTGTTTTCGAGAATGATGGTAGTCAAGTGCAAGTTCAATAGGATACGGTGCTGCTATTGCAAATGGGTAACGTGACTCCAAATACGGAAATAAACGTTCCAGTCGTTAATCACTCTTTCCCAGCCTCCGAAAACCGGCGCTCCCACCACCCAGGCTTTGTATGTGCAGTGTACACACTCTTTATAGTATTATATAGAGTGCCGAGAGCTCGCGTAATTTAAATCCTACTCGTCGGGGGCCGGGGGGGAGCTGTGCTGCTGTGCGGCACATCGAATGGTCGTTAGCCATCTGCGAAAACTACTGCGCAGACGGAAATGAATTATTCGGGAGAGAAAGGCGAATACGATCAGTTGGGAAGACTAAACGTTCGTCTTGGCGCGATCAAGGAATCGATAATGATTGGATAACGCTGGATAATCCGTTATCCAAGATTTCTCGTTTCCGCTTCTGGATGTTGTCTTATCTACGCTGATGTTTTGAATATGCCGGAAGTTTACGGTTGCCATACCTGGGGCGATCATTAACTTCAAGCATCAAGCCACTCAAGCTCATTTCACCGAGGAGTGCCGTCGACTGACTTGACCCACACTCGGGAATCGGTACGCAGTCTTTCGCAGCGTCGTTCTCGGGTTGATGTCGGTTATGTGCCGCAAACTCGTAGCTCGTTGTGGAAGTCGTCCATTGTGAAGTTGTTGAACCCCTCGGTAGATTATAGGGTGTTCTGGACGACATCAACAGAAACTGGGTATAAGCGGGGTACTTCGAGACAGCGAATAACGTACACCGTGAGAGACGGGGAAGAAGAGTTAGCTCGGGTTTCAGCGACGAGGAAACGGATGAGGGTTCGAAGGAGAGGGAGATGCGGAGGAATTCAGCCAGGAATGGGCAGATGCTAAAGCACACGCGGCGTTCGTGCTACGGGGCAATGCTCAAGACAGGGTTATGTCTCTTGCATACGTTTGCGTACACTCATCTCGCTGTCTCTGAGCATGCCCCCTGCGGTTGCAACTCCCTCCGTCGCTCCTCAAGACACTACCGCTACATAAAATGCAATGCGGAGGAATACTGCAGAACACGATGTTTCGAACTCGTTATACGAGGAGGCTTCAAGTACAATCTTGTCCGATTGGAACGTCCACTTTCCATACATCTGGTGCAGCAATTATCAGATATGGACTGCAGATGTTTCAATATGCTTGATGATGCAGACGTGGACCTCATGATTCATTTGTCGTGAATGAAGATTTCGACGATTCGAGATCAATGCGAAGTTCATCAACTGGTAATTCTTCGATGTTCGTGTTCCATTAGCCGATCGGGACGTGTCTAATGACCGTTCCACGAATGGATGATTAGTGCTACCAACGTGAATAGTCAATCCTGTAACAGAATTTTCGTCTCGTTTGTATCTAGCATTGGCTTGTCATTTTGGATATAAACGGTAGCCCGATATAGAAATCTTCCGTTTGAGTTTAAAGCCACAATGGTTTCATAAGAGACATCGCAGCGTCATTGGGATTCGCAGTGCGGTCCTGGGTGCAGCCATTTGCCAGAATTAAGTTAAATCCTCTGCTGAGTGATCTGGCTTAGTATACTTCCCTCCAGACACGTGTACCGTTACACTCGCGATACTTTATCGTATCCTTTTACCTTACCGACTTATCCCACTTGTACACAACCGACACAGATTCACTCCTGGCACGTACACTAGAAGCCAATTACTTTGACGCGAAATCGTTGCCAGCTTTAAGTACCTCGTACCACTTCGACGAACGACGGGACAAAGCTTTCCTCGTTTTGAACGGGAGGGCTGTTGAAGAGGAACGAACGATTTATCGTGTTTGAACCGAGACAAGATAGCTCGATATAGAAGCGATACGGTTTTGATGATAATCGTATCAAAAAGATGACACATGATTTTTTGTCACATGAAAGCAATGAAAAGAGTATTCTTTTGGACATCGAACAAATGCTGATTAATCAAAAAGTGTAAACGAACAAGTTGATTGGAAAATGTGGACTCGTTTGAGCCAGCAGTATTTTGGATAAATGGATATTCTATTTGATTGTGATTAATGCGATGGCCAGCTTGGATTTTAATGATTCATTGCTCTGCATTACCGTCCGTTTGTTGATTGAATGCAAATACGTTATTACGTCGTTCATCAGACGAATATATGTTTATCCACGGAACGATACATATACTTGTACACTTTTAATTATTCGTTTTGCCAATTTGGGTTTTCGATCCTCTCATATCCGGAGTGCATATGAATGCGTCGGGAGTACTCCTCATTGCCAATTACAGTTATGAGCAACTTTTCGTAGTGGATGAAAAAAGTGTGATATATATTTTCCCCATGGTTCGATAACGCAGGCTTCGAGATGGTTTTCGTACTTTAAGGGTTGACAGCTTGTTAGAGAGAGACGGGGAGAAAGGGTCTCGGGAGAATTGGACGCAAGGGCTAACGGATCACGAGTTCGTCCCGCCTATTGGCCACTCTGGTAACGTATCCTTGGTATTCAGAAGGGGTCGTCCAATTTGTATCATAGGTCGAGTAAGGAGGCGCGAGAATGTTTCTCCAGGGAACAGTTTCGCTTTTGCGGACCCGAGCATCTTCCAAACCTCGTCCGTACGTTCTATCCTAGAAATAAAATGCATTGGGCAATGCCGAATGAAATTGCCAGCGACTACGGGTCGTCCATCATAGATTGGACGTCATCCAAAGAGCTCCTTCCATTTGCTCCCGTTCTTGAATCATTCGAGCACCATCAGCTGTCGTTTTATCCGTCTTCATCATTAAGACGTCTGAGTGGTGGATTAATAAGTCCGGATCGGATTTCTAGCCACCAGGAATTATTTCTAAGAGGATTAGACGTCTGCGTAGGCTTGGAAACCCCAAACTCTATGCAGGATTCCCACGTGTGCTCGACGACTCGACTGCTTTGTAGTCGACGAAAACTTTTGTTCCCTATCCACGATCAACTTCCCTTCTGGCTCGGTCTCTCAGACTTTGAATTTAATTACTTTCGTATCGATTCCGAGCTACAATCTTCAAGCGAGAAACACGTGGCCAACTCCCCGGCTGTCACGTCTCGAAGTATAATTGTTTTTGGAATTCCCAGTCCCTTCTCCTCCTCACCGAGAAAATTAATCCAAACGACAAATTATTGCACTAATAGTGATACCAGGATTCAAAGAATTTCGATTCTTTTTGAAATTCGACCGGGCAAGTTTATCCAGCACGAGATTATTCCACGGGGATGTCTGCAATCCGGGAATTTACGTTTCTCGTTTCGCGATCGTCGCGTCGAGGAAAATTGTACGGCTGTCTTAACAATGGCCAGATTAATGTTATTTCTGAAGTTTTAGCTCTTCGTCTCGCCCCCTCCGTACCTTCTCCTTCAGTCCCGCCGGTAATTGCAAGAATCCAACTTTAAATCACGTTCCGAAGAAGCGATTAAGATTGCTCGCGCGTGACAGGTCCGGTCTTCCGAAGGACAGACAATTACCACTCGCTCTCGCGTACCTCATTTGCATGTATCGGGATATACCGGTACATAGGCTCCCGGAAGATTGCTGGAATATCGGTGCGCGTGCATGTAGGTGTCTTCGATATCGTCGTCGAATCGCTATTCAGACGCAGCAGCGATTTTAATTGTCGGAGGGGCGAATAACCGTTTCTTCAGTACCGCGGCGTTGAACATCTGGGAACTCCAGACCGAAATTTTCGATCCTATTGTTCCATTTCGAAGTTAGGACAACTGTACGAAAAAAAATCCTCCGTGAAGTAACCAACCGTACTGCTAAATGGGAATTTGATTCTATTGGGTAAGATCGTGTACGGCGATACTCAGAAGCTATTGGGTAGAAAATATGGAAAATAAAGTAAATCTAGATTGGATGGTACAAGCTGCGATGCTTTCTTTTTTAATCGACGATTGGTCCAGTCGCCTTCGAGTAATTTTCGTCTATTGCTAATGTTTCGTTGAACTGAAAATAATAGAGGAATTAATGAAGCGTCACGTTGATCCAGGCGGTTACGAAAGCGTTCGGATACTCGGGTAACGAGCAAATCTATATTTTCTACTCTCTGGTCGTCGTCGTCTTCGTTCGTCGTCGTCGTACCAAATTCAAACGAATCGATTCACGTAACACTTTTATCCAGCTTTCAATTATCGAACACGTAATGGAAAGCTTCGAGCTGTCGCGTTTGCGTAAATTCCCTCGTATCCAGCCAATTTACGAGGATATTTTTGTACTCGTAAAAACGTACGAGGGATCTCATGAAATTATTGGGTATTTGGAGGAATTATGAATTGACGAGATACCATAAGGATTCGAAAACGACACGACTGTCATTAAAAAAATTATACGAGACGATTAGCTCTGGAAAATGTCTAAAAGTGGTTCCGAGACGAAACAATATTTATGAGATAATAAGCCAAACGTATTTTTCAAACGTTTACAAATATTTGTTAACTGACGACGACCGTATTGCTTGGTATCGAATAACCAACTGCGCGAAATTGATCGCGCGGCTCACCCCGTATTTCAAATTAGATTGCTACGCCACAGCTATGTCGCTGACTAATCGAATTTAGTCGGTCCCTTGTGGGGACTCTAGGAACATACCTATACACAAGCTCTTGCTATGCTCGACGTCATAACTGTTTCAATGATTAACTCGACACCTACATGTGTACGTTTTTTTCCCTTATGTTGCAGGGCTATTACGGTTTCGTCCTCGGCGACCCATCACGGGTGAGTCTTCCATAAAATATCCAGCGAAATATCCCAGACACCATATTTTCTCAACTTTTTCGTGTTCGTTCTCTAACTTTTCGATTATCCGTTAATATTGATGTCGCTCTTGAGTGCGGTTTCTTCTTCTTTTTTTCCCCATTTTTTATCAATCTCAACTTTCAAATCTCCACGGATAACAAAAAAAGAGAATCCAAATTTTCACGAAATACACCGACGTACGGATGGGCCTACAAACTAGGCGGCCAAAAATACGATTCCTAAAATTTGTTTCAGGTAAAAAAAAACGACTACCTGCGACTGGTAAATAACCGTAGAACAATGGGTGACCCAACCCGCTTCGCCACTAGTAACGCGCGCCAAGGTTAAATAATAATAAACTATTTAGAATACATAAATAAAGAAAATAATTTTGGTCGCCTAATTTGAATAAATGCCCCACCGTGCGACGACTAGTCTATGACTAAAAAAAAAACTAGATTGGTGCGGGCCTGTTATGACGTACACCCTGGGCGGTGTTTGCCCGCTGGTTTTTGCAATTAGCGATATCGGTAACGTCACGTGACACGGGGCCGCCGGCTGCACCCGTTGCACACGTGTGCGCCCTTCCCCCCTCCCTTCCCTCCCTCGTCTCACCGAACCAAACTAGAAAAGCTCGTGTACGATTCTGTACAGAGCACTGGACCATCCTCCTCCTCCCCCCGCCCCCCGCCAACCCCTCGCGCCTTTATACTTTTCCATGCACTGTAGCCCCTACGGTTTTCCCTACCATCTCCCCAGCCTACCCACTTGTGCCAACTCGTTCATTCACCTGGTATCGATATTTGCCTCCCTCCCCCTCCCGCCCCCGCCTCCTGCACTCCCTTGTCCTTTTAGTCGTACACAGTTGAAGGAGAGAGAAATACTGGGGACGGAAGGACGTTGGTGGGAGGGCGAGGGGGAGGGGGGAGTAATATAGAGGCAGAGAAAGAGGAAGGACATAGTCTCTGGCGCGAAGCCAAATTTTCGTGCGATATATCGACGCCCTGGGGCTTCTAGCGGCGTTATCGAACGATTTATATCGGTGTTTTGGAAAATTTGTGGATCGTGGACTGGCTGGCCACATACAGGTAGACCGATGTATACATATAAATATATATAGATATATATATATGTATGTATGGGTATAGTAAATTCTGATAAGTCGAATTCCATTTGTTTCCAGCTCGGAGTCGAACGAGCGATTTGACTTTTTTTTATTTAATTAATGAGGTGAATTTTTGGGGTAATTAGGCCGGTGGCTGTATTCGGTCGAATGATGAGCCGTTTGACTCGAATATCTCTTACGTGAATTTTTATTAAGCACATAATCAATGGGTTTTGAGAAAATGTGAATTTTTTGTGCATTTTGGAATTCGATTAAATCGAGCAGTCTTTGAGTGGGAAAATTTTTTGATAATAGTTAGGTACACTCGGGTTCGGTTTTGTCACGAGGATTTGATGGGGTTGGAGAGGGGATTACAGGAGGCTATAATAATTCGCGAATTCACGAATAAGGCAAACGACACGAACAAAGGGGGCGAAGCAAAGAAAGAGGATTGAATAAAACGGGCAGGTGCAGGGTTTCGGCAAAATAGAGAGGGAAGGGGGGTTGGGGTTGGAACGATCCCGTTGAAAAGGATGAATCCGTGGCGTTGCTCACGAATGCTAGATAGGTACATGTATAGACGGAGATAAAAATATCCACCGGGAGAGTCGAACATTATAACGTTTGTTATTTGACTCGACTCGCGGGAAGCATTCCCATGATCCTTGCAGTGAATTCAAATCTCGTCAGCGGAGCGATGCAACGAAGCAAACCTGCGGATCCCTGTGTTGTACGCCGAGGTATAAGATGAAAACTGCATAGGTCTCGTTTCTACCTTGCTGGATAACACGCCAAGAACAAAGGCCGCTGGAGTGAGCCGAAATAATTGCCAATTACAAAAGCGAGCATGATATTAACGTTATCTCCTCCCGTCCCACCCCGTGTTCACTCGTTTTCCCGATCTCTCTCCTGGGCTCTCTTTTATCCGCTTGCATATTCTTGCGCTCCCTCTCTCCCTCTCTTTATCTCTCTCTCTCTTTATATATATATATATATATATCGAAAGCACCGCACGCAGCAAATGTGCGATTTTTACGATATTTCTTGGAAATTTCGGGTTTTGGGGAAATTAATGGCAAATTCGTGCTCAGGGGATAAAATTACATTGAAATGGACCAATAAAAAAAATATAGAAAATCCAACATTTTTTTGGAGTTTAGGGCAAAAAAAGTTTTTTCACTCAATCTTCGATAACTTTTTTTCCTCTAGGATTTGGCACTCCACTCTGTGCTCAATCTCTTC
>JAPYZJ010001326.1:0-34716 GCA_030522765.1 Ophioninae sp. B BG-2022a | reverse complement strand
CGCAAAAAATTTTTTAAAAAAGCAATATGGAGCTTCTGTGTGCCCTTTCAAGTTTTTCTGAGTGAAAAAAAAATAAAAAAATTTTCTTAGAACCGGCGCTGGATTTGCGAGGGTCGAAAAAAGGCCTAAAAACGGCCGCGTACCAAAATCCGTACCGGGTAGAAAAAAAATTAAAATACAGTAAACTGAAGCCTGATATATCTTCTTGAAAATGCCGCTTGGGATTTTCGAATATCTTTTTTTTTGGCAGAGTTATCAAACTTTAAATGCGGGAAAAAATATCGACTGTTGTATCCAAACTTTTGAGCGGTAGTGCATGTGTGAACGAATGCATTGACGATGGGGTTATAGCGTGCGCTCTTTCGCACCTTACTAAGACGCCTTGGTGCGAGAGAGCGCGTGCTATAACCCCATCGTCAATGCATTCGTTCACACATATGTACCACAGCGCGATACCGGATGGGGTAGCAACGAAACTAACCCCACGAAAGCGCTGCCAAGCGCGACAATAAGCGCCGTTGTTCCATGTAAATCTATGTTCTCTGGTATTAGTTAGAATAATTAACAGCCAGAGGCGAAAAGACTACAAAATCTTGTGACCTTGACACAAGCTGCGTGCAAAGGTGTCTCTCCTTTAGCATTGCGTTTAGTAATGTATTTCGGTAAGTTTTTGGAGCCGGCGGTTCTCGATGTGACAATTCCATGAGGTTCCAACGCCATTATTTTTTCTTCGTTCTTTCTGGCTTCAATTTTTCCGTATTTAATTTCTAACTTCGTTCTTTCTAAATTTTTAAAACTCCTGAGCTGTTGGACGGATCCATGTTTTTTGTTTCTCCTGGGCGATTTTGTACGATCATTGACTACATATAATTCACTTTCGTGTTCATTTACAGACTTTTCGTTATCATTGTCTTTCTCTCTTGTGTCATCGATACTTGTCATATATTCCTCTATTTCTACAGTTGCCGCGTATGAATCTTTTAGTTTGGCAGAATTCAGATTACAGCAACGGTTAATCAAGATTGGCTCCTCGCTTAGGAGGTTTGTCCTGCGTTTTAAGCGTTTCGCTGTTCTTTCCACAAATCTGCCCATTTCGGTGCCAAAAGTTGGAGTGCTGGTAACGGAAGCGGGATTAGTTTCATTAAACGAATTTTTTCCACCGCTATCTTGCAACGGATCCTCCTCAAGGTTGCGTTTTTTTCTGGATTCTTCTTTTCTCGTATCCACGTTTTCGACAGGTGTGGTGAATTCTTGCGAAATTTTACGTATTTTGCTCAAACGCTTGAGCGCCAAATTCTTTATACATTTGAGTCTTTCAAGTGGTGTCTCTTTTCGAATCCCCATACTTGCCGTTCGTAGGTCGTCAGAAGTCGTATCTTGATCGATTTTCGATCGAGATTTGTCAACTGGTATCTCTACGCCGGAGGATTTCGTTGGCATTGATTTTTCCACACAATCATTGTTAATCGCCAATGCATTTTGACGATTTGGTGCTTCCTCGACGTTCTCAACGCTCTCCGGAATGACAACTGTTCCGAAAGGATCATTGTGCACATCCGTCGATTCTGGAGCCAATACTAGATTTGTCTCGAATTTCTGTATGATGGAATTATTCTGGACTCGTTCACTGTTCTCTTCGTCATCCACTCGATCAGAGCTGGAAGTTTTATCCTCAACATCTATTTGTTTATGACCTCGATTTGTCGATGTGAAATCGAATATTTCAGAGGTTTCGGGAAACCGTGCATTTGCAGGATACATCGTTATCTCTGTTGGAACGTGATGTCCCTCAGTCTCGGAATGTGCATTGATTTCCCCTTGTTTATTGGGGGTATCGACGAAATTTACATTTGTTACGGAAGTTTCTGTATTGAGAATTGAATCGCTCTGCACAAGATCATCGCGACTTGCTTCCTCAGACTGTACTCTTGTACTTCTGTTTTTGTTATCAGATCCAGAATTGACGAATCCGGAATGATCAGCATTCGGAGACATTTCATAGAAATGTTGGTTTGCTTGGTTAGGATCGAAGTGTCCAATCACTTCTCGCTGTATAGGATCGATGTAACTACCAAACTTTTCTGATATCGAAGCTTTACACTGCCACCTGGTTCTCACGCACAAAAATTTGCAGGCTTTAGTGCCGGAACGCTTTTTTTTATGGCTCGGTGGAGTTTGCATACCAGCTAAATATCGAACCGTTTCTGGCTCCGAATTGCTTTTCCAATGGCTTTTGTTTAACTGTTTATCATCACCTTTCACATCCACCTTCGATTTTACATTTGGCTTTTCTCGGAGTTCACTAAATTGAGTGAGATCCACAAATCCTGCAGTTTCCAGTTGTAAATTTCGTTTTCGTGTATGCAGAGTAAGCTGAGTAGGACTTATGAAGCCTGCAGTTTCTGGTTCAAAATTTAGTTTGCTGTCATGCAGACTGAATTGGGTGGAACCATCGCGATTTGCAGTTTTCAGTGGCACATTTTGTCTTCTTTCGTGTAGATTAAATTGGATAGGACTGACAAATCCTGCAGTTTCTGGTGGCATGTTTCGCCTCCTCTGATGTGGACTGAATTGGGTAGGACTGACAAATCCTGTAGTTTCTGGTGGCATGTTTCGCCTTCTCTGATGTGGACTAAATTGGGTAGGACTGACAAATCCTGCAGTTTCTGGTGGCATGTTTCGTCTTTTCTGATGTGGACTAAATTGGGTAGGACTGACAAATCCTGCAGTTTCTGGTGGCACGTTTCGTCTCTTTTGATGCGGACGAAATTGGGTAGGACTTACAAATCCCACAGTTTCTGGTGGCATGTTTCGCCTCCTCTGATGAGGACTTAATTGGGTAGGACTGACAAATCCTGCGGTTTCCAGTTCTGGAATGTATTTTTTTTTATGTGGACTAAACTGCGTGGGACTAACGAAACCCGCAGTTTCCGGTGGCATATTCTGTCTCTGATGCGAATTGCAATGAATAGGACTCACAAATCCTGCAGTTTCCAGCTGCAAATTCCGTTTCCTTTCTCGTGGATTGAACTGAGGAGGACTCACATAGCCTGCAGTTTCCAATTCCAAATTCTGTTTTCTTTTTTGTGGACTGTGTTGAGTAGGACTGTCAAAGCCTGCAGTTTCCAGCTGCAAATTTTGTTTCACTTGTTGCAAACGCAATTGAGAAGCGCTTGTGCCTTCTGTGGTTTTTGGCTCGGAATCCTCATTTCTCTGCCGAGAATTTAATTGACTCGAATCCCTCTGTTCTTCACCTTCAGGTGGAAGTTCCTCACTAATTGAATTCACACTCAATCTCCTCGGTATCACGCATAACAAATTTGCAAGTTCATCATTGTTCTTTTCACTGCTGTGCTGGCCAGGTGGAATTGGCAGGCTTAACGAATTTGCAAGTTTTGCATTGTCCTTTTGACTGCTGTGCTGACCAGGTGGAGTTGATTCTACAATTTCACCTTCAGATTCAGAATCGGTCTCAGGAACTATGCCATTGGATTTTGCAATGAATGTCCGTATCGCTTGTGACAGAGGTTTTAAATCTTCGAGATTACTGAAAAGAAACAATGAAAAGTATTTTCAAACATCTCCCTAAAACTTGCTACATTTTAATTTTCATGCGAATTTTAAAATCATTTATGACACAAAAAAACATTGTGGTAATATACATATGTGACAACACTGTATTCACTGCTAATTGATCTGTAGATGTACTTACATTTCAGCAATGGCATTGTTGACAATTTGGTAATAGTCAATAAGTTGGTCAACTATGCGGCAAGGACGTATATCATGGGGGCTCAGATGTATTTTGCATTTGACACATTCTGTTTCTCCATACACGCAAGCGTAACAGAAAAAATGGTCGCAATTGATGTATCGCATTGGTCTTTCCGGTGTTCTTTTGCTGGTATTGGAAAAAAAAGTAAATACATCGAAAGTCATAAAATCTCAAGCAATAATGTTCGATTGCAGTTTCGTTATATTTACCACTTGCCACAAGCAAGTAAATCCAATAGCCCGTCGAGAACAAGTTTTGTTTGCGAATATGGCAAACACATTTTTTTTCAGTGGAAATTTAATATGAACGTATATAAAACTGCATAACATTTTTCGTTTTGGTTATGACGCGCAATTTATAATGGGCATATTGCCTACTACATTGACGTTGCAATGAGGCTGTAACGAATGGTAAATAAATAAGTTTAAATTAACTTGACCGAGCTCCCTCTGTTTTTACAAGTCGAAGTTCTTGTTGTTATTTAACTTATTTATCCGAAATTGCCGTTAACAGTGTGAAGAGCACGAAATACTTTCGTAAACTTTATAGCGCGCTTTGGCCTGCTTCGTCGCAGTGTAACCAACTTGTGGCCTCTTCACTTGCACACTGCGCGGGATGGGCGACAAGTAGGGATGCCAGTAGCGGGATTCTGTAATGGCCTCTGCACACTGCGCGCGATGGGCGACAAGCGATGAGCGATATCCAATCTCTGCACACTGCGCGCGATGGGCGACAAGCGATGAGCGATATCCAATGAGAGCTCGAGTATAACGGAAATGCTCTATGAGAGTGGCGTTGCCATTGGACATCGCTCATCGCTCGTCGCTCGTCGCTCGCAGTGTGCAGCCGGCCTAACTCGCTACGCGAGATTTCGTTATCGTTAGGTAACGACAGCTAATGAGCGCCTCCCTTTCTTCTGTAATCGGGCATGCGATTGGCTGCCGCTAGCTAAGGATTATGAAAACTGTTGCTACAAGTTACAGGACAAACCTACAGATAGCCTAGCGTACGATGTCCCTAGGGAACTCCACGGCGTACCCGTACGTTAACAGTATTGTACTAGTACGGTGCTCGCGTACGGCGTACTGGTACGGTACCGGTACGCAAGCAGTACGGTGTACTGCTTATGTACGAATTCCTGAGGCCGCTGTACAGGTACCGTACCAGTTCGCCGTACTGCTCGTGTACGGATTTTCAGATCGTACGCCGTACCCGTACCGTGTTGGTACGGCATATCTTTATATAGTTCGACGTTACAAAACATCGCTTCGAAGAATAATGGCCTCTGCACACTGCGAGCGATGAGCGATATCCAATGAGGGCTCGAGTATGACGGAAATGCTCTATGAGAGCATTGGATATCGCTCATCGCTCGTCGCTCGCAGTGTGCAGAGGCCATAAGGATGTAATTTTCAGAGAATAAAATGCTTAAGAGAGGGCGATACCCCAGCTCAGTCTGTGGCGACTCGTGTAAGCGAGCACAGATGCGCAGCGCCACGAAGCGGCCACAGAGAAAACCAAAAGCAAAAAGATTCCCAACAGGAAAAACCGAAAACTCCCCAAAAGAGGACTAGATCCCTGGTTACGCTACAGCTCTAGCGGAAGAAGATAGAAGTTAAGTTTTAAGAAGACTTCCGGTCGAACAACCGGTCGAACAAACACCTCTTCTGTAACAAATAATCCTTTGCATTGTTTTAATAATAAAGTTTCTACGTCACATAAAAAATACTCGCGGATCTAAAATCCAACTCCTCCGCAAAGCCTGGCGTACACGAAACTCTACAAGTCGGTATGGCCGATTGAAGTTCGCGGGCACCAAAACTTCTCATATAACAAGCAACGCTACGCAGCCCACACACTGAAAACTCTGCACATTCCGCATAGTGAAAATACCGAGTATTTACCCACCCTTGACGCCGAAAAAATTTAGAACCCTCTCTCTGCCGCGGTGGTATCTTCACCGTGAACGTTCTAGGTCCTTTGATACGGGTTTTCGTAGGAACAGCTCAGTAATCGGTGTGTGGTGGTTGGTATTGAAAAAAATCAGTCGGCATTAAAAGTTTATGCAGGAGATACATCCCCTCGCCCTGCTCCGTCCGCCGCAGCCTGCCAAAAAAAAAGAAAGAGCACAGGAGCAAACGCACGTTGGTGTGTGCGCTACAGCGAATGTGAATATAACCATTGATTGTATCAAAAACAGCACAAAGAAGTGTTTTTCTTGCAGCCCGTGTGCGTGTGTGTGCGTTTGTGCGTGTGTGCTCGACTCAACGATAGCGATACAATGCTTTGTCACGTTATGGATATTTCGTTTTGCTTCTCTACGATATTTCGAACGAAAAATCCGTAAACGAAAAAAAAAGCGAGAGGTTAAAGAACAGTGCGACAAATACGAGGGAAAGGAAGAAAAGAAAAAAACAACCGAAAGCAAGTGTCCCAAGAGTGATGGAAAAATGGTGAGGGAGGATTACGTTAATTGGGATGGGTTCGCAATCGTTGGAAATTCTACGACAGGGGGTCTGGGCGAGCTTGACAGGAGGCTGGTTTTACGACCCTCGTCTCGACGTTTTTTCCAACACGTTTCATCTTTACGTCTGGCTATTTTTGCTCTGTCTACCGTTCACGATATATCTGGTAAGCTTCTTCGTCACTCTACATTTGCCGATCGAAGATCCAATTCCTCATCTCATTATTTGCTGATATATTTCGAAGCAATCGACTAGGATACGAAATAAAACGATCATTCGTGAATAACCTATAATCAAGCAGTACACATTGCTGCGTTACGATTCGTTTGGCTTTTGTGGCCGGGGAGAGGAGAGGGTGGTCTTTCGCGTCTCGAAGATACTCGAATATTTACGTTTGACACGGAATCGGCGGTACCGCGGGAAAACCAATGAACGCTCGACGATTCTATCCATTGCTTAATAAAATCCATACCAATACAAACAAACCGAAACATTTTCGAACACGATTATTAAATGTTCCGGACAAATGAAACAGTTAATTCCAGAAAACGATGTACTTGGCAAAGCAGCGAACTTCCAAAATTTCGATTAAAAACTTGGTTAAACAAGTTGAAAATGCATAAATAAACATTCTTTCTACACAGTTTTTACCCCCGACGCTATACGTGTGGTTGGCTTACTGCGTCTCCATAGTCACCCTTTTTGGCACGATAAAATGCGTCAATCACGCTCTGCACAGAGTCTACGACACGTCCGAGTGTCTGGAAGAACCAGGCTCCGGTATCGGTCAGCAAAAGTTGGAAAGCGAAAAGCGGCGAGCCGCTCGTAGTAAAAGAGGGGAACAGTCCCAGGATCCTGCGGACCTTGGTATAGAACTACAAGTACTCAACGGTGAGTCCACGAAAATAGAAAATAAAAAGTGCCGAGTTTTTATCCACAGGCTCGTTACCAAAGACTATAGTTTCGGGATATAGGATACGCAAGAATCAGCATTGTACGCAAGTTTTGTAAACCTAATAATGTGTATTATCGCAACTGAGAGCTCCGATACTATAGTTCTCGTGTCTCGGGTATTCGATATTTGGTCGCGGTAATCGTTCCAGTATTACTGCAGCGGATAATTGAATGTTTCCGAGTGATCAGTGCCTCTGATCGATCCATCTAATCTCCGTGCATTGATCTTTCACATTTTTTCTTAACTGTATACTTTACTACCCAAACAGCACCGCTTACAAACTCCTGGAGCAATTAGCGGCAGAGTCTTTGATCTTTGATCTTCGATCTTTCAATGCCGCCTCGATCCGGTAGTCGCAATATTTTTTGATAATTTAAAGAGTAGCAATACCTTTGTAACTGAAATTGGACATTTCGGGTCCAAGTTTTTCCTTGTACAACACTGTCGGCGTCCAATTGGACTCATATCATTTTTTCTCAATACGTTCTACTCGCCTGTTTCGGATTGTTCCAAGAGTCGTTTAGGGGGTATGGGTTTCGACTGTATCTGCCAGTCGTAACGTTTGTTCTTCCTCCAGGCAAAACAGATACACCACCTGTCGAATGTTCCTCTCGCAATTCATACATCGAAACGAACGTTCAAAATGCTGATGCGGACAGTATAACTTCCGACTACAATCGTGAGAAGCCAAATTCAACGATAGATCTTAAGGTAGAGATACACAGGAAAAACAGTTCGGAGAGCTCGGAAGACGCTACCGCATCTGAAGAACTTGCTGGAAAACCAGCCACCGAGGGTATCAAATATATTCTTGAAACTGATGCGACGCCTGATCAGGCGCACTTGCATGGTAAAATAAACAGTACGTTTCAGTTTTGTGTTTTTCTTTAGTCTCGTGCTTTGAGGTTCATATTTTTTTAACTCACTAAACACGGCCAGCCCGTTATCGATCCACGGATGTGGCATTTTTCATATGATTTTGCTTCGAATCATATATGAAATTATAGCAAATACTACCTGGAAATATGTGCGATTTTGTTTTTTTTCGCTCGCACACTGATAACTTTTGAGAATGTTTTAACCAATGATCTTGATCTCCCAAGTCTCCTGTGTAGTGAGTTTGTCAAGGATTTCCATACTAGCTCAGACTGCGTATAAAATAATATGCACTCGTGAAAAATTAGAAATTGTTCCATTCTTCTCGAATTAGGACACGGTAAAATAACAATTTTCGCGCATTTGTGGTAGTGCCAAAGGCTGGCTGGCAGTGAATCTTGTAATAATTGGTAAACGACCATAATTTCCGATAAAAAAGAGTTTGCAACTTTTGAGATTCAAATTTGTGAAACGCTCGTTTCAAGTTTTTCACGATGACTTTGAATTTTTACATTTTCAAGATTGACTATATGATATAATGAACGTCAAAAACTTCCTGCAAGTATGTCCAATTTGTCATCTATCAGGCAAAAAACGTGTTTGCAACTTGAAATGAGTTGCGTTGTAATTTCAGCCCGCTTACGAATCTCCCTTGATAAGTAAGCTACGGCTTGTCATTAGTAAAAAAATAGCAAGCGGAATAAAAAAATGGCTATATAAGATTCGGCAATGGACATTAATTTGGGAGGAAAGTAAATAAAATGTTTGTCCGCCTGTTTATAGCAAAGCGGCTGAAGGGCCATCAATGCGTGGTAATTGCGAGAGAGGAGCGTTCGAGTTCTCGAAAGCTTTGCAGACACGGCTCCGAGGAATCTCAGAGTCGTCACTCGAGAGTCGTGAATCCCAGTACTCTTGGGAAAACTGGCTCCGAGAGTCGAATCAAGCAAACGAGTTCCCTCGAATTGGAGGAACAGGCCGATGATTATCCGTATTGGAAATCCAATCAGAGCGTGAGGCGCTTGAATTCCAATTCGATACCGATGGAGACGCATCTTACGGCGGATCATCCGCAAAGTCTCGAGATTATATCGAAAAAGAAGGACGCTGACAAAAACAAAATGCCTTCGCATCCACAATCGCTAGAGGTATCCGTGTGAATGTTTTATTAGCAATGATCTTTCGTCATGGCTCTTTTTAATTAAAGCCAATAGTGGAATAATCGAGTATAAATGAAAGATATTAATGACGCCGATATCTTTGTTTCCAGGTGATCGCCAAAAAATTGCATCAACAGCTGGTTCATCCCCAGAGTCTTGAGACGATAGGAGCAACGAATAAAAACGCGACTACTTCGGACGACAATAACCTACCCCTCCATCCGCAAAGTCTCGAAACGATAAATACGAAGAAGGCTCTTCCCCAAAATACGCTTAAACGAAATCAGTTGCAATTGTTGCCGTATCTGAGTTACGGGTCAGAGATCGTTCATCCGATAGCCGAGCAGAGCGACGAGCAATTCGCGAACGAGAGTTCAGGAGGTTACAGACTCAGAGACTCGTACAGTCCTTTGTTAGCCGTCAAGAGAATCGACGAGGCTTACACGTCTTCCAATCGAGATCGGAGTCTCAGTACTGGTGGTTTCGACGATCGATACTCCAGGTACTTCGAATCCTCGAAAATCGTTGAAATTCGAAAATGCACTTTACGCAATATGTTGTCAAAAGGATAGCACGGTATAATTGTTTGAGCGCAAGTCAGAGGTAAACTATTGGCGTTTACTTTCAGATTCAACGGCGAAGCGGCAGTCGACGATGGCTCCGCAAATTCTCGGGATGCTCTACTCGAGGAACAAAAACCAACGTACAAGAGACGATTCAGCAATGCGAGTCAGTGCAGTCGAGAACTCTCGGACGGCGAGAGGCGCAAAGAAAGACCCCAAGAGAAGAGTAAAAATATCGAGGATCCTCTAAATTCCGCGAGCATCGCCACGACCGAAAATGGCGAGTGCGGCGTGGAACCCTGGGCGAGCAAAAGTAAGTTACCGTCGCCAACATTTAAAAAACGTTTAAGGTTTCCGAGTCCTAGACTCAGCTGGCCTGGTACTGCGGAAAAACTTTGTATCTTTGACAAAGCCTGAGAACGTTAGCCAGTACGCAGAGGCGGTTAACAGCCAAACGTCGAATCGCCGAATCAACCGACATATTTCGTACCCCTGTAATCCGTTACCGTTAACAGATGCGTTAACTCGGGACCTCCCAGAACAGATCGATTATTTTTCCGATTCAAGTACTGGAACGACAAGACCACAATTTTCCATAAATAATTCGTATTAATACAAAGGGTTGTCAATTGATAAATGTGGGAGATTTTTATTCATTCCAATTATTTATAAACAATAAACAAATTATTATTTGAGCCTGAGAATTTCATACCGGATTAAATTGACCCGGACAAAGTCGTTAATCACCTATGGGTCTGAATATCCGATAGCCTCAGGGTGTGGACGGAACTCTAGTCACTGCAGCGTGCTTCCATTTATTCCCTAAAGTATAACATTTGAAAAATGAACAAAGTTTTTATTCCGCAAGAAAAAGAGCGTTTTCCTTGCGCATTAATCCGCTTATCAATGTTTTTTAAACGAGTCGCCATTGCTTCTTTCAAAGATAGATTTTTCGTACGTACGTTTCTACAATGTTCGAAGCACATTCCATATTTTTTCGTCCACACTGGACGAGTAGTTTCGTCACTATTGTTGTTTTTAACACTGATCCATAGAAAACTACGCAAGACTCGATCGAATCGTGGTCCTTGTTACGGCAACTCGGATGATCCGAAACGAAAAATAAATATTGTAAATGTTGATACTACTAAATTTACTTAATTGTAAATTTAGTAGTATCAACATTTTTTCGAAAAAACGTGAAAAATAGAAGAAATCAGTGCATGATCCTGTCTGTCAGAGAAATCGTTATAATTTGGTCTATTTCAAGAATTCATGGAAAATCCTTATCGCTAATTAACCCCACTCGTTTATCGTGGGTCGCTGGAGACTCAAGCCATTTTCTTTTGTTCTTTACGGCAAAAATAATGTGTTTATTTTTTTTCCAATCTCTGCGGTGTGCCCTTGAAGTAGAAGTATTCAGGAGTGCTCAGGAATTTATTCAGACTTTTTCCTTGCACGTAACGCCTTGTAACATGCCTTGGGTCTTCAGCGGCCCACAATGAACCCAAGTGGTGTCGAAGAAAGCGATAAACTGATCGGGTGAACGTTAAAACTCTACAGTACAAAGGTAAATCGTCAAGAAGTCATATTCTTCCCAAAATGATGGAAACCCAAGCAAATATTGTTCCCACACTACGGTTTTTTTTTTATGGTCAAGCCAAGTCCCGTGTATCGTCTTCTCTACGATTTATGGAAAACGTGCGAGTGTAAACGAAAGAAAATATTCTACTGGACAGAAGACACGTGACTGTCCGGACTGGCAGGAACAAGTGTGGCGACCAAGGGTTGATAAAAAATACTGAAACACCAATGAGTGAACGAAACAGTTGATAAATTCATTCGGTGGTCCGCTCGAGGCTCTTCCGAGGAGCCGATTTTCAAAAAATAGTCACAAGTCTCCCAGTACTCGGTTAGTCGCGAGTATTCTTTGCCCTGGTCTCCTTTCCCCGTATGTCCTACCATTTGCTACATTTTATCTCGATTTGTGCTGCCAGTTTTTTGGACTTTCACACGTTCAGACGATACGGACACGTCGGAGAGCCTTCAAACAGCTAGTACAGATTGTAAGTCGTCAAAACGTCAAAACCATAACGATTATATCGATATAGTTGAGCGATCGATGCGCTGCCCGAGGTGAATTATAAATAACGATAGCAGCAACGGAAGCTCGATTATAATAGAGGATTATTATTCGTTTAGTCGTAGCAGAACGCACAAGCGAAACTTCCCACTATCCGTGTACGAAGCCTTGATAGATTGTCGTTGTGTTAGCTGTATCCGAGTCGGTCCGCGTAACGCGAATCCAATAAAGAACACTGCGATTCCGGTGATTCGTAGATTTCCACGGAAAAGAGCCGGACTCGGGCTCATCGAGTACGACAACGCTGAGCATCGACAACGAGGTGAAGAAGAAGTTGCTACCGCGAGTTACGAGCGAGGTCGACAATAAGCGCAATCAGGGCGCGATACCGAAGCAAAGCCGTGGAAAAACGAGCGCCGAGGCGATAACGGACGAGACGAGCGAAGCGTGTTCGAGTATCGAGGCAACGACATCGGGGATGGCCAAGTCCGCGGCAGCCGCGACGCGTTCGAGAGCGAAGAGATCGTTCGAGTGCAGGAGAGAGCGAGACCGCGGGGAAGCGAACAAAACGGATAACGCGGAAGTTTCGAACAACGAGTTGAGCACGCTGCTGTCGAGTCCAGCGCCACCTCTGCTGGCGCCGCTCTTAAAAACGATCGAGTCCGAGGTCCCGCGGAATTCCGAAAGCGCGGAACTGCCGAATTGGGTGAATCGTCATCCGTCGGCGTTGGCGCCGGAAGTCCGGATATGCCGAGGGAGAGGCGCCGTTCCCAGATGTTCGGTGGCCAACAGCGGAAGATTCAAGCATCACGGGGGAAGAGCCGGGCATCGAGGACGGAAAACGAGTTCCAAAGAGGAGAGCTTGGTACCTCTGACGGCACTGTTCGGTTTGATATCGAACGGTGATTATCATCTCGCGACGAATCACAACGACACGAGCGAGGGCGCGGTTCACTGTTTTCGCGACGACACCGGCCGCTGGTTGACTTACACCTTCGACGAGAACGGTCCCGGGATCGCTACGAGCGCCCACGTACCCTCCGCCAACAGCGATAAACAATTCAACATTTTGCTCCAACAGCAGATGAATCGAACTCGAAATTCTACGGAGGGACACTGGGAGCCTGCGGACTCGATCAGCAACAGTTCGAGCAGTTTGTCCCTGAATTCCGCCGGGTTGACCGTAATTATCGACACGCCACCCGTGCTCTCGAGTCCGGCGAGTAATACCGCGGCGAAAGCGCAAACTTCCGCGCAGACGAATCCAACCTCCTCGAATCCGGGAAGCACGTCGAATCAGTGCGCGCGCGACAGTCTCATGAGAGATCCGTTCTTCCGAATGTTACTCGATCGACACCCCAGCTGGCAAACCCTTCTCGGCAACTTCAATCTAATTCCGTACTCGAGAGACAATCAGAATCAACTGGCCGTACTGCCTTTGCCGAGTCACCAGGAGCCCGAGACGAGTGCCAACTTTACGTTGAATCGTTGGATCGACGGTACGGTCGGTGGGACCAGTGACGGCAAATCGAAAACGACGCGGCATTACTACAAATGGAAAATCGGACGATTGCCGCACATAAGAGTGCGCTTCGATCGATTGTCACTGCTCGCTCTGCTCGATCGCAACTTGACGATAGTCGAGACGATGATATCAACGCTGCTGGCCGCGTTCGTCGCCGGTCTCGGCCTCCTGCTGCTGCAGCAAGGCTTCTATCGTGACATCTTCGCTTTCGTCTTTTGCTTCGTGACCGCCGGATGCCAGTACTCCCTCCTAAAATCCGTTCAGCCGGACGCGGCCTCGCCCACCCACGGTTTCAATCGTATAATCGTCTTCTCGAGGCCGGTCTACTACATCATATGCACCAGCTTGATACTCATCTTCAACGAAGCTCTCAAGAATTTTAAGCCGTCGGAATTTCGGGTGTACGGTTTTCGGGTTGCCGATTACGATCTCATGTCGCAAGTACGAAACGTTCTCTTGATATTCGTTCTCGCGTTCCCACTCGTGTTCTCCCTCGGTCTCTTTCCGCAGATCAACACGTTTCTCATGTACCTCTGCGAACACCTGGACATTCATTTGTTCGGTGGTAACGCTACGACGAGCCTCGTTTCCTCGTTGTATTGTCTCCTCCGCAGTGTCTCGACGGTACTCGTACTGTACGGTTTCGCTTACGGCGCGATAACCGAGCCAAAGTCCTCGCAGCACATACTCTTCTCGATATTCGTGGGTCTTCTAGTCGCGATCTCGTATCATCTCAGCCGTTCGTCGTCCGATCCGAGCGTCATATGGGACATCGTCAAGACGAATCTTTGGCCACCCGAAATCGAGTATTTGGATAAAATGGACGCGAAGGTAATCGAGAACGCGGCTGGAAGGGGCGAGCACTCGTCCGGGCAATCGTCCAAGGATCCGAAGATACGAGCTTCCTCCGGGAAGAAGAAAGGGGTCAAGATCAAAGTCGGCGAACAAGTACCGGATGCCGAACTCGTCGACCCGTTGCCTCGAAAATTACGAGCCACCGTAGAAGCGAGACTGAAGAACGATCTGATCGCGTGCACGGTGATCGGTGTGGCGACTTTCACGATCCACTGCTCGACCGTTTTCACAGCGCTGCAACCCGAGTTGAATCCCGTACTGTGGGGAATCGCGGGCTCTTTGGGATTCTTGCTTCACTACGTCGTGCCCCAATTGCGGAAACAGTTGCCCTGGCTGTGCCTGGCACGACCGGTATTGCGAAGCCACGAGCACGCGCAGTTCGAGGTCAGGGAACCCGTCAAGATAATGTGGTTCGAGCGGGTTTACGTGTGCCTGTGCTTCCTCGAGAGGAACCTCGTATATCCGATAGTATTTCTGGGCGCGTTGACCGAGTGCACGCCGAGGATCGTCGACAAGTTCGGGGTTAACGTTGGCGCTCTGATCGTCGTAACGTGCGGCCTGAAATGTTTGCGTTCCGCTTATTCGGATCCCTCCTCGCGCTACCTCGTCCTCGTCTTTGCCGTCTTGTTCTTCAAGCTGGATTTCCGTGACTCGAGCGAGACGTTTCTCGTGGATTACTTCGTAACGGGAATAGCTTACGCCAAGATACACGAGTTACTGTTGAAGATACGTTTCGTCGTGACGTATATAGCACCCTGGCAGGTTACTTGGGGAAGTGCCTTTCACGCGTTTGCCCAACCGTTCTCCGTGCCTCACTCGGCTATGCTTTTTCTACAAGCGAGCATATCCGCCGTACTCGGTACACCGCTCAATCCTCTCCTCGGCAGTGCTATATTCGTATCTTCTTACGTGAGACCGATCAAATTCTGGGAGAGAGACTACAAGACTCGACGAGTCGATCACAGCAACACCAGAATGTCCTCGCATTTGGAGCGCAATTTGGGCGCCGACGATAATAATCTTAATTCGATATTTTACGAACAACTAACGAGATCGCTTCAGCACAGCCTGTACGGAGATTTGGCACTCGGAAGGTGGGGCAATCTCGAGCAGGGAGATTGCTTCTTACTCGCGTCCGATTATCTCAATTGTCTCGTGCACATCGTCCAATTGGCCAACGGACTCGTAACTTTTCAACTACGAGGTCTCGAGTTTCGCGGCACTTATTGCCAGCAGCGGGAAGTCGAGGCCATCTCGGAAAGCATCGAGGAAAACGACAATTGCTGCTGCTGCGAGATGGGACACTTGTCCAATGTTTTGAGCATGAACGCCGCTTTCGGTCAGCGTTGGCTCGCCTGGGAAGTCGCCAGTGCCAAATACGTTCTCGAGGGATACTCCATTTCCGATAATTCAGCCGTTTCGATGCTTCAAGTCTTCGACTTTCGCAAAGTACTCGTCACTTATTACGTCAAAAGCATCGTTTTCTACGCCGTTAAATCGGCCAAGCTCAAACAGTGGCTCGAAAATCCGGACATCGTTGACGCTCTCAAGCCCACGAGAAACTTTGTTGATCTTGATCCAGTCTTCAATATGAATATCGACGAGGATTTCGACTTTCGAGCCAGTGGAATAACCAGAAGCAGCTTCTGCAATGTTTACCTCGATTGGATACAATTCTGCGCAATCAAGTCTGACAAGGTTCGCTGCTTCCTTTTTTTATTTTCTGAATGATGGATATTTGAATTTTCGGATAGTGTCTCGCTTCGAGCGCCGGTCTGAAAAACTGGTCCTTCGGAAGAATATTGATCCAACTCTGAAACAATGTTAGAATCGTTTACAGCAGAAAATATGCTAAAAGGACTCGAAATATTCTTAGTACTTGCCTTGGCCAATTATATATTATATATATATTTTATGGAGAAGAAAATATAGGCACCGTTTTCCGTAGTACGGTACGCCGTACTACGGAAAACAATCTTAGGCGCTTGTGTTATGAGCTGTATAAAAACTCCCCAAGGACCAGCTGGAAAAATTGCAGGGCGCTTCTGGGCCGGGCTTCGAATCCCGGGACTTTTCGATTTCCGGTTGACCGTTATGACCGTTGAGCTACGGCAAGCCGCTTAACACATTTCTTTCGGGTGGTCTCGTTATTCGTTTCGCAATGGTACAATTTGCAAAAAAACAAACAACAACACGAGGTGCTGGAACGGAAGTTTTATAAATCTATAATGAAAAATTCATCAGAGTCGTCTGTGTCTTTCCAAATGTGAAAATGTTGTTACGTATTTACTTGCCCCTGATAACTAATAACTGCCGTGGGAAAGTTATTTTTTTAAATGTAGGTGAATATGAATGAAAATTAAGCAACGACATCGTCCGAATACCGTCACCTTGGCGAACATTTAACGTGACTTACTCGGAGGAATCGACTAGTGTTATTCCTGAGCTCTTCCACATTGAATCGAAATAATTGTTCTGTAAAAGTAGTTTTCAGTACTGTATGCCAAATACGCGTTACTACGTACAAAGTCACCGATAAATGTTTCAAAAACTTTGACATTAATTTGCGGTATGAGATATGCACGAGGAAGTAAAATTTGAAACGTTGGCGTTGATTTTCACATATTTTCAGGCCCTCGACAGATCGAGGGATTCACCATTGGTGTCGCTTTGCCTTGGCCTGAGTCTGCTCGGACGGCGAGTACTCGGTGTCACGTCGCACAACGCCGTATCGAGTGTCGAATTCTTTCTGTACGGTCTTCATGCTCTTTTCAAAGGTAGCCTCCCACGCATAAATTACAGAGTATCGTATACTCAATTATACATTGATCAGATCAGATCGAAATTCTGCTTGGAGAAGCCATAGCCGAGAATGGGGAACGTTTGGCATTCGTTTGATTTCCTTTCAGGCGATTTTCGTATAACTTCCATACGCGACGAGTGGGTTTTACACGACGTGGATCTGCTGCGGAGCGTTGTTGCAAAGGGCGTGAGGATGGCGTTGAAACTTCATCAGGATCACTTTATGAGCCCTGAACAATACGAGGAACCAGCCGCGCTCTACGAGGCAATCGACAATCACGACAAACACTTGGTCATCAGTCACGAGGCTGATCCACTGTGGAGAAACGCCGTGCTCAGTGGAGCGCCAAGCTTATTAGCGCTCAGGTTGGCCTCTCAGTTTGTTTGTTTTTTTTTTTCATTTTGTTTGCCACGTTTTGCATTGTTCTTCTCGACGCTCCCATTTGTATCGGCGCTTTCAGGCACGTTCTCGACGACGGTATAAACGAGTACAAAGTTATAATGCTGAACAAACGATTTTTGAGCTTCCGTGTGATCAAGATGAATCGCGAGTGCGTGAGAGGTTTATGGGCTGGACAACAACAGGAGCTCGTTTATCTGAGAAATCGCAACCCCGAGCGTGGCTCAATTCAAAACGCGAAACAGGCGTTGCGCAATATAATCAACAGTTCGTGCGATCAACCTATCGGATATCCGATCTATGTCTCACCCTTGACAACGAGTTACGCCGAAACGAACGAACAACTGTGCTCGATCGTAGGAGGACCGTTGAGTCTCGGCGTCATCAAGCACAACGTTTTCAAGTTGTGGCGAAAGTACGATACTGTTTCGTCTCTTAAATCCGTACCTTTCGATAATAGAGATTTATTTTTTGTTTCCCTTGAGAACACTCAAGGAAAGATGCGTTCTCAAGGTAGGTGCTCGAATCGACTTTTTATTTTACAACAAAAAAATACAAAATCGCGACCCAGTAGCCAGTAAAAAAACTTGGAACAAAAATATTATTTTTCGTAATTCACATCAATTTCGCTAGCGAAGTACACGCGAGTATTACAAAATATTGATTTTTACAAATTTGATAGTTATCCAAGTAAAAATCTTATTTCCGACTTGAAAAAAGTGCCTTGGCTGGTCTAAAAAAACCGTAATTATTAATCGATCGTACAGGTCGCGTGTACTTGGCTAGCACGACTGATATAGATTACAAGGGAAAAAAATATTTTCGTTCGAGATGCTCACTTGCACCTTAGGCCTGAAAAATGTTTTTGTTCCAGGTGCTCATGTGCACCATGTGGGCCTCAAAAAAGGCGTCCTCTTCCTACCGGCCGGTAGGCCACCATTTTGTCTTTTTTTGTAAAAGAAAAAAATCATTTGAGAACCTACAGATGTCGAGTAAATTTTCCGATCCTCATCTTAGTCGATTCATTAGTGTATCGAAAAAAAAAATTGAAGCAAGCCTTATTTGCGACCATCCAACGATACGTAAGGTCTAATTTGTGAGATTGTTTCGGTTTTACGGAGCCAAAATTGGTATTTTCAGAAGCCGAGTCTGAAGCGCGTATTATTTTGTTTAGAGTACGAAGACGATGCGGTCAGGGCTGTTCGTCGGGCGGAACGGGATCCCAGGACGACGGAGGATTTGGAAACGATGGCGTATACGCTATGACCACTTACAACGTTCATTCCGGTATTAACTTCGACATTGCGATGATCATTATAAAGAAGAAATCATTGAAGACGGTTCTTCGTTGTCCAGGTTATAGCCAATCCGGCCACAACACCTCGGGTTCCCAATCCATCGATTCCGGTTGTCAAATCGGTGGTTCAACCGGGCGGGGTTCTTTGGGTCGCGCGAATACAGGCTCGCTCGGTGGAAATCGTGGCTCCCTCGCGTCTGTCGGCAAGCCAACGAGTTCTACTCTCGCGAGTCTTACCGGTCTTCTCAGCAACAGTGATATCAAGCAGGAGTCCAAGTGCGAGACAAGCTTTTGCGGGAAAACCGACAAAGACGAGATCTCGCAAAGGGTCCGGGTGAGTTCAATCGGGTATCAAACGAATACTCATCGAATCGACAAAGTCTTCGCGTACCGAACCCTCATCTTCGTTAATAGGTGCTCGACTCTTTGGAAATATATTATTCCACCATTTTTATTTTACCTGAAAACCGGGAAATCTTTTTTCTCGCGGCTCTGATTGGCTGACGACTCTTCGGCCGAGACTTTTAACAAGGCCATTTGCCATCTTTCATTTTTAAGTCCCATTTGTGAAACCGGCTTTTCCTACTTTTCAGCCCTCGATGCTATTTTTTCTATCCCACTCACCGACCAACATTTTAATTTTTTACGTAAAATTAAATTTCAGTCAGTTCGATTCGCCATATTCGGTCTCTACCAGGCTATCCTTTGTCTCCCTCTCACGATAGGCCCTTCTGATATAATTTCGTTTAATAATAAACAACGCTCACCTTGAATCGACATCCAATAGAGAACTCGAGTCGAGAACTCTGACTCTTCTTGTTTACGTTTTGCCCAATCTTCAGTCCGCAAACCTGACTCGGGACGTCTTTGTTTAACGAATGATTAGTAATGTTGATAGTTCGTGAAAAATGAGCATCACACCGAGAGACAAACGCGTGAAAGTACGACGAGGAATTAAAAGCGTTGCTCACTGATCGATACTTGCAGATAATGGATCCGAATCAGGTGTACGATGCGATAAATCTCGGCAGGCGAATAGACGTTATTTGGCCGGACGAGAGAATGCGCCAGCAAGGAGGTAGAACAGGATGGCAGCATTGGATTCCCGAACGGGGTATGGAGGGTTGCGTTGTGCATCGCTGGTTACCGAATCATCGTGATCCTAATCGTCGATCACACGTAGACAAAGTTATTCTTCTAGTGAAAATTGACGATAAATACGTCCCAATCGCGGAACAGGGAGTCAGGGATTTGGGTGCCGAAGTGTAAGAGAGAGATAGAGACTCGGGGAAATAGCGATAGAGCCGCGATAACTTTCTCCCGCTCCGACCGTTTATCCTCCTGTGAAGATTAACACCGAAGCTGCCAGAGACTTAGCGTCGAACTTGGGTAATTATCGCGAGACCGTCGGTCAACGCACACCGGCGTCTTCGACGCGTACCAAATTCTTGTACTATATGATGTATTATACAGGCGTCTCGAGAGTCATCGATGATAACACGGCACTGGAGTATTGCTGAACGATAAATTCGTCCCTGAACAACAAACAACTGTAAATAGTGTTATAGACGTGGAGGGTCGTACACGTTTAATCAATGGAAACGGCCACGAGATAAATATCTATTACGAGTTGAATAATCGAATCCGGCGGCGGTCAAAAATTGTACATAATCGTCATTCATGTTTTTCTACGTTTTGTTACAAACAATTTTTTTTAACTACACGGTAGTGCGTTATGCTGTAGATAGCTAGACTTAATGTTTAAACGTACGAAACCATTAAAAAATCAATAACACACACTCGTGCGTGCGTGCGTGCGTGCGTGCGTGCGTGCGTGCGTGCGTGTGTGGGTGTGTACACCGTCTTGCTCAAAAGTATTAGACACTCTGTAAGATTGCTATCCGGATAAAAAATCGAATATCTCATCGAAGAAGAATCTTTTACCATTTGGTGACACATTCTGTTTCGCCCTCCAAAGGCGTGCTTCGTAAATTGACCGAACACGCTTTTGGAGGCGATAAACGCAGCTTCAATTTTCTTTCTTTTTCATTTTTTATATACGGAACGTCATTTCAAAACTACCGAGTTTTCGTGATTTTCGCAATTTTCAGAATTGCATTTTGGACTTTGAAAAATAGTAATCTCTTAATTTAGTGACAAATTCTTTGAAAAGAACGACATTAGTGTTAGTTTCGTTTATTCATAAAAATTTTCGTTTTTTTTGCAGACATTTCAGGTGCGTGCAACGTATTTTGAAAATTGCGACTTTTGGAACATTTAGCAAGAGGAAAAAGTTGTATTCTGTTCTTTTAGAGCCACTCAATTTGTTTGATTCTTTTTAAAAATTTGTTATTATCACAATTTTTTATAATTAAACAAAAATACTGATGCAAATAATTTTTTTTTTATGTGACAATAATGCAGTGTCTCTAAAATAACAAAGTAGAACTTTTAACTTCTGAGACGAAATATTTCAAACCTCATCGTTTTCAAGTTACGCCGCACGCGAAGACCTGCATTTTTCAAGTAAAACTAAATAACTCTGCGAAAAATATTTTTTTTTTCAACGATTAAATGGTGACATTACTCTTTTTCAAAATCCAACTTGCTTTTTGCGAAGTGCGAAAATGGTAAAAAAACAGCATATTCAAATGTCGAATTGGGTAGACAAAAAATCGCAAAAAGAAAAATAAAAGAGCAAAGTGAAACGGGCTTTATCCAGTTGAAAATCCTGTTTGGTAAATGAGTGTACGGTAATTTTCATCGAGAAATTTGATTTTTTGTCCACATAGAAAACATACAGGGTCTCGATATTTTTGAGCTAGACAGTGTATGTATGTATGTATGTGCATATATATATATATATATATTTACTATTATCCGATGATAAAACGTTCGTGAAGCGATTCGCGACAGAAGTCCGAGCGGAACATACCCCGGGTGGGTGAAAGGACATATCGGAACGTGTCAAAACGGGAACACGAAACAGCATTTCTACCGAACTCATTCTACGAGATCAACACACGTTTAACGGAATCTAGAGTTTTATTCCTTACTGTGGAGAGGGAAAAGTAATTTGTTGAAACTATCCTCGCGTAATTGGGGAGCCGTGAGGCGTTTTTCTTTTTTTTTTTTAATCCTCTATAAAGACCAGAGATGGGCATCTCTTATTTAAAGGAAAGAAGGTACTTAAAAGATTAATTGGATGAGACAGTAATGTTTTCAGTAGTTAGCTCGGACAGTATATTTTCTCCAAAATAATGATCCAACCGATTGCTCTACCTGTACATTTTATTTCTACAATACCTGTACTCCGTGTAATTTATGAATGTCTCAATTATTTCTGCGTCAATCCTTGCATTTTTCTTTTCTTCCTGAAATACACGGTACATATAAATATTCACGTTGGGAATACAGCTCAGAGTACGAAGGAGCATATGCAAGTGTAAATAATAGAAGCGAAAGTATATATTTTTCAGTTACGGGAGACACCTGTTTTCGGATCGGAATTGTCACGTGTTCAGTATGTGCGTTTCGAAGTAACAGGGGTTGGTTCTCGTCGACTCTGCACTATATATTTTTTCTTCGGTCGTGTTTTCATTTCGAACAGTCGCGTGATAACTCGCGTAACTACCGACTACCTAGCTCTAAAATATGTGTTTGTTTTCTTGAAGAGATGTCCACGAAGTACCGTATTCAAGTATTATTTATGGCTTAACGATTTTTTGTTTTGTTTCTGTTATTGTATATATTCATGAACGTGTTTGTACGTTTGTGCGTGTGTGTGTGTGTGTGTTTATTTGTTTTTTGGGAAGGTTGGAGCGGTGGCATTTTTGTTTCTTGTTCATAACGTCTCTGACATCTCTCCAAGTTACCAGCGAGTCACAGCATTGCCTTATCATGGTGTATCGACGGACACCGGACTGATAATGAAAAACAAAAAAACTAGCTAGTCTGTCAATTGCTGGCCATAAGTACGGATATATATTTAAAGATAAAAACAAGGAAATTTCCTGGGAAGCGCCAATACGAGAAGTGTAAGACCCGTTGTTTTACTCGTCGTATTTGAGCCACAAAAGAAAAAGAATGATGACGCGCTGCTCGTCCGGCCTATGTTATTGTTTCTTCTGGCAAATCTAAAAATTATTTTGTTTCTATCTTCGATCAGCCAGTGGATGAGGCGAACCTGTCTGTTTACTAATCTGCGAGTTTCTTTTCTGTTTGCGAATTGAGCAAGTCCAATTATCATTCGTTAAAAAACGCTCGAATTGTAGCGAGAACAATTTTAATGAAAAAAGAAAATGGTATAAAACTTGTTGGGGAAACAACAATGACACAGTGAGGAATGTGAAATGTGTTAACGAAACAATAAATATCGTAATTATGGAGAAAAAAAAAGAAGGGCGCGAAACCTGGAATAATTGAATAAGCGTGGTAAGGGTTGAGACACGAATGTGTATTTCTTAAACCCATAAATATATCACCGATATTGCGGAAAGTAATTGGGAGGGAAACTCCTTTCTACCGTTCGTGGATATCAACGCCGATTTTACGTTCTCGAGATACGCTTATGAAATACTCCAATCGAAGGAGCGAAACGTGTAAAAGCAAAAATATCTCGAGCATCGCGTAACGATACTAAGGCAGAAATACATTGTAATATAAACACCCGAGATGCATGCATTTTTTGCGTCATAATTACGACGACCACGCGTGAGGTTTTAAGAGGAAACGCAAAAAGACGGAATCGAAACGGGACATCTTATAATACAGTTTAATTACTGATAATCATAATAATCACAATAATAAAACATGTTACATATTTTATAACGGTAGCATCTATTTGTTGTGCCGAAAAGAGAAACGTGTTAGTCAAACATTCAACATTCCTACCGTCACTCGGCAAAGTCCTCTCCGAAAGTGAGGGCAAGATTGGCCGTAAATGACACAAGGAGTACAAGAGAGCGTTGGTAAGACCGAGAATGCCGTCAATCGCGTCAGTCACCAGCAATTATGTACATGTATTTGTATTTCGCGTGCATCCGTACGAACGCGAACTCGGTACGCGCGGAACGAACGGGTAATTAGCGCACAATGATGGATGTACGGAATTCGAAAACCGGATGGTTGAAAAAAAATCCATAACTATGTAAACGATGTGAAAACGCGATCGAAGGACTCAAGGTTCAAGTCTTTTTGTCTCGGGTATTCGTCTTTTTGCTAACGGTCAACTTTTGGATCAAATTCTCTATCATTTGAGCCTCAACGAGGCCGATAAATTTGTCGACTACGAGACCGTTGGATACCGCTATAACGGCCGGTACGGCCTTGACTTCGAAGGTGTGAACCAATTCTGGGTTCTGTTCGACGTTCACAATCGCCAGATGCAAATCGTCCATCGGTCCGATCAGCTCCTCCAATTTCGGTGTCAGGATTTTACACGGATCGCACCATTCCGCGTGAAAATTCACGATCACCGGCACTGAGCTGTTCATCACTTTGTCTATGAACTCCGTATTGTCGTTTATCTCGAATCTCTTGTTGCTACGTCCGAGCAACGATATACCACGGGTCGTCGATCTCACCACACTTTTTATGTACCGCATCATCTTCGAGGAATTTTTCCACAGACGTCCGTGACGCGCGTTTCTTACGTGGAAATCCAACCGTTTATCCTCTCCGGCTTCGCCGTCTCCGACAACTCGCACTTGACGTATCCGACGAATGCAACTATGGATGAGATTGCCAGCAACGCCAGAAGTATCACTCGCCACACGAAAATTCGATCGTACGGCTGTGGGACAAATATAAATGATCAATTAGCGAGAACACATTTTTTTTTCTTCAAATTATAGCGCACCCTTTCTTTCGAACTCAACATACGAAATTAATTTCTATGAAAGGAACACTGGCGTACACGAACAACTCGCACGGATACCTTGGCTTCCCTAAAGACCGGCTCTTCGGATCCTCTGGGTACTGCGACGAGAATAATGGTTGCCGCTGTGGCTACCGCAATTGCTACGGCTCCGACTCTCTTTTCTGTCCTCAGTGATACGGCAAACACCAGAGCTGCTGCTATCCAGAGCAAGAGCACGACGAACAGACCGATACCGATTCCGAAAACCAGCACTGACATCACCCTGCATTCAAAAAACTGATTCATCAATTTTTTAGAACTCACAGGAATAATACATGAGAATCACACTATAAGGAAAGGGTGTTTTTTTTTTCAGAGAAAAGAACGGTTTCATAGATGCTGGATTCTTCATCGATATCAACAATTGCCTCCAAAGATGTGCGATATTTCTTCTCGGAAAAACAAAAAAAGCCTCTTGCACCAAAAGTATATTTTTTAAACGGACTTCCAATATCGAAAAATGATTACTCGTAAATGATAACGCAGTCCAAATAAAAACGATAATACTTGGAAAGAAATATCGAAACATATCTTGAAATTGTTTAAATAAAATTAAGTGTTTCGATGACAGATCGAACAGTATCGCCATTTCCTCAATACTTTTCTCACTTGCGTGTTAAATGAAAATGAAGACCACATACAAATGAAAATTCGTCGAAGGAAAGCCGTGGCATAACCTTTAAATAATCATAATCCTTCGAATGAACTTCGTACTACACCTGCGTCGTGATCACCAAAAAAATCATGCTTTTGTAGTAAACATTAAAAATATCGTCGCTGTTTCAAGTATAACGCGTAAATATAGGCATGATTAGTACTACTAGTAGTGAGAGAAAAAATCGTGTCTGTTCAATTTTATCGTAAATTCACCGTGAAAACAATAGAAAAAGGGGAAAAGGTAAAGAAACTCACGCAATAATGTGGACATACGATTGACATAAAATCGGTGTGCGCACAAGTTCACACTTATGCGAGCATCTATTCCAGAGATCATACATTTAGATGGAACAACGGCGCTTATGGGCTCGCTCGGCAGAGTTTCGTTGGGTTAGTTTAGTTGCTACCTCATCCGAAGTCGCGCTGTTGTACATACGTGTGAAGGAATACATCGACGATGGGGTTATAGCGCGCGCTCTCTCGCACCAAGCTGCGCCTTACTAAGTTGCGAAAGAGCGCGCGCTATAACCCCATCGTCAATGTATTCATTCACACGTATGTACGTACAACAGCGCGTCGTCGGACGGGGTACCAACTAAACTAAGCCCACGAAACTCTGCCAAGCGCGCCCATAAGCGCCGTTGTTTCATGTAAATCTATGTTCTCTGATACCACCGTAAACTTAGCCGGACAACTTAAACGTTTCGATATCGAATATATAAACGTGCTTATCGAAACGTTTAAGTTGTCCGGCTAAGTTTATGGTGGTATGGGTATCTGGGTAGCGAGACATATAATGAGGCTGGCAAGTGAAAGCTCGTTATAGATGGCGCACCATAGCTAAGTCCTTGTCTGACCAATGAAGTCAAACTATTTCGGAATACAAACGACATTAATAGATTTTCAACCAATGATGATGCTGGGAACAAGCTACGCTAGCGCCATTAGTTACACAGTTGCCAGCCCCATTCTCGTCAAAATTCCGCTAGGTGGCTAAAGTCCCATGCTCGAGTTTCGTTGGCGCCACTACGCTGTTTGAAATACATACCGGCTTCGATCACGCTTCACGTTCTGCGTCGTCAGAAGAGTTGTGAGGTTATGACGAACGCTTTTTGATATTCCGACAATTGAGCAGCGCAAGAAAAAACTAGAACGAAATTCAACGAGTGTTCTACAATTGGTCACTTCCTATTTCTTTTTACGAACAAGAATGGGCGACTTTCATTCACCCATGCGATGTATTTCACCAAACGCCAGGTGAGCGCAGTTTGCATGATTCGCGTTCACATTTGAAACGGCGATTTACGATTAATTTAATAGTTGATAAGTCATTAAGTTTTAATCTTAATACGCCGTTTCGTACCGTTTTCTGGTATCAGCACTTTGGTTCTGGTTTCAGCATGAAAAACTTTTTGCCTATTGACGCTTCTACCTCTAAAAGCGTCAAGCAATAAGCAAAAAGTTTTTCATTGACTAATACCATTCTCTCGTGTACACAGAACATTAACTCCGAAGCCGCAAGTTCAGCAAACGCTGGACCTGAGGCAAACGCAAACTAAGGCGAGGAACAGCGTCACTTGGTTCTTTGTCAATAGCACGCTCCTCAGTGTGGTCGTTTTTGATATGTAGGTTGAATCCAATTTATTTTTTCATCACTATCGTTATATCGTCAGCATCGTTATTTCCAATTCTTCTTATTTATCAAGACTCTACGGCGGTTCGGCCTACAAGCCATTTGTCTGGGTCGAATGGTGTCTGGCGTTGATTTTCGGATTGAACGCGCTTTACCACATAGCGAGGTACTGCCTGGCGACTTTGAGCCTACAGCCTGTTATACTGAGTCCCCGACAAAGAAAGCTACTCGGAGTTAGAGAGGATGATCCCCTTTTTCAAACCGGCACACCTTTGCCACCCAAACAGCCAGAGGTTACGACTCCGATCAATCTTACATCCATGAGCTTCGGTAGAAGATCCAACGTTCTCGGATCGCCAGGGATCAACGAAAGTAGTGAGTCTATTGTTGAAATTATTTTATCCATTTATTACAAAATATTCGTTGTCCGGTAGGATTGAAACGATATAGTTTTGTTTATTTTCTAGAAACGTACACCGGATCTAGTCCCTTCTGTAAATACACTGATCCTCCCTCACCTCGTAACTCGAACGTAACACCGAACACGTCTCACACCAGTCGTTCGCTGAACTCTTCGATGAATGGCAGCTTGACGGGCGAGGGCCTTATCCAAGATGAAAGAGAGCTTCAGAGTTATTTGAAAGAGATCGTCGATCGAGAGCGCAAATCTAGTCACTCTACGAACGTGGATCAACCTTCGAATCTCCTGAGCTCGTTTTGGTCGCATCCAGCAACCAGGAGTCCTGCCGAAGTTTCGCCAATGCTCAGACGTTGCGCTTATCAATTGGCACCGACCGTTGGTGAGATTCAATCTTGTACAGCGATATCTCTCAATTTCACTGTGACGATTCGATAACGTTTAACGTTATTGATTACTGATATCCAAATTCGACTCGAGAAGCGTTAATTAACGAGATACGAGGATTAATCTATGTATGTCATTGATGAACAAACTGAGTAATTTTTTATATACGAAATGTCATTTTCACCGTAATAGCAATAGTAAAAACATTAATCACACTCCATTCGAAAAGTGTACAGTTGTTTGGCTTTCGAAATGCCTTTACGAAATGTCTGCTTCGAATCGCAGATAAAACAAAATCAACAAGTCCCGGAGCGGAGGAAGGAAATTCCCCAAGGGGATATTTCGGGGCGCTGGATGTTTGGCGGAAGTACAGAATCGATCCGATCAAAGTCAACCAATGGACGGCAAACCTGCGTATGGTGAGAGCGAAAAAGATGCGTTTGAATCAGAGCTAGCGCTGATGATTAGCGATTGTTCATTTTCCGACAGTGGATCAGCAAGACCGTCGTGGAAAGGGTAGCCTTGGAAATTGACAATGTTTGCACTTCGTTGGCGCGTCACGGCTTGAGCGACTCCCAGCCGGGTCACGTGGGTTTGGAGAGATTGCGAAAGCTCGCGCAATCGCAGTTCCTCGTCGCTGGAATTCCGACTCTGCCGACACTCGTGCCGTTCCTCGAATTGTCCAACAATCAGGACTATCTCGTCAAGAGGATTAAGGTTTTGGCGAAGGGTGGATCGATGAGCGAATTCAAATGGAACAGCGGTGGCACTCACAATGGCAAAGCGTGGGACACCAGTTTGCCGACGGACACAGCGGTAATTAAAAAAAAATCTATGATTCCTACTCAACGCAGAATCAAGCATGTCCGATTTCCGAAAGGGTATTGAAAACGTCCATTGGCAACGAAGACTGGAATTATTCACAGATAATAATGCACCTGGTGTCGTCTTACATGGACACTCAATTGGAAGCGCCTCTGGATCAACCGGACGCCAGGCCCTTCACGTCACGATACATGGCGAAAACGGGACACGAATTGCCGAGAAACAAAGGACCTATAATCGTCTGTCAATCGAGCAATCCTCCTCATTACTGCTTGGCTCTCAGCTGCGACTCGCTACCCTCTGACTACGAAGAAATTCCTCGAGTAAGAACTACTTTGCTTTTTACATTAAGACTTCATGGATGTTTGCGCTTTTTCTGGATGAATTTCTTTTATCAAAGCTATACGTTAAATGTCAAGAAATACTAGTCTTTGTTTCTTTTATCTCATATTGCAGTACAACCCCTTTGAATATTCATTGTGGAGGAACACTCGAGTCCCTTTCAATTTCACCGTCGTGTTACTTTTCTTTCCATTTCAGGGCAGAAACAACATGTTTCATACTCTTCTGCTATTTCTGTACATCGTAAAAACACGAGATCACGGAATGCTCGGACGCGTCAATTTGGGTATGTCCGGAGTGAATTTACTGTGGGTCATAGACGGATGAAACAAGCGAATCAAACGCGCTTTGTATTTATTCTTCTTGTTTCTTTGTACGTAACAAAGAGGAGCCCGGACGTATTTTTTGTATAGTCTGATCAAAAGCAACAAAAGGGTCATTATGGAAACCTGTTGCGTTGCGTCGTTCGAGCAAGAATGAAACGTTACGCAATTCAACAGTGTTCGCAACATTCGATGTATTTTGTTACGAAATGTGTAAGCTACTACGAAAGATCAATAATGTGGTTTTTTTGTAAATTGTGCGCAGAGAAATTTCGATTCGACCTGCGATGTGTGATGAAAAATCTAGAAATGTATGACATGATTCTTGGGAATAAAATGGATTCGCAATGTTGCCGAATTGTCGACAACGCCTTTTTTTTAAATACATTTCATTTTGTATAGCCAATGGACTGTGTTCATTTCTTTCAAGCGATATTGGAATTGCATGGAAAATTGGATGCCAAAACATTTCAGGTAAACAAAGAGATGGTCGTTCAGCACGGCAGGTTTTCTTTTGTTTTTCCGAAAAGACAATCGTTTGAAAAATCATTGGGGAAATACTTCACCATCCATGGTGGTTCGATGATCTGTATTTGGGTTCTTTCTAATAAAAGATTTTACAGCTTTGCACGTATCCTGGGTAGAACCGGACAATTTCACATTTAACGAAATAACTTAACATTTTTGGCGAAATTAGGTTTATATTTTCAATTACTGAATTTATGACGAAATCTGTCAGAAAATTAATTTTAATCATGCATGTCTATTACACATCTATATTATTTTACAACCGTTCGATTCATGTACAAACCAAATTGAGGTTATTTCCCGCAAAAATAACTCGGATCCATAACATCAGAGAACATAGATTTACATGGAACAACGGTGCTTATGGGCGCGCTTGGCAGAGTTTTCGTGGGGTTAGTTTAGTTGCTACCCCATCCGACGTCGCGCTGTTGTACATATGTGTGAACGAATGCATTAACGACGGGGTTAAAGCGCGCGCTTTCTCGCACCAAGGCGCCTTACTAAGGTGCGAGAGGGCGCGCGCTATAACCCCATCGTCAATGTATTCGTTCACACATATGTACAACAGCGCGACGTCGGATGGGGTAGCAACTAAACTAACCCCACGAAAACTCTGCCAAACGCGCCCAAAAGCGCCGTTGTTCCATGTAAATCTATGTTCTCTGATAACATATCTGATGCGAACTACACCAGCGCCTGTCGACTGGAACATTGCGGCCGCTTTACAGCACGGAATTTGTATTCCTGTAGTCTAACCTCCAAAGACTCGGGCTTGATACACAATCGACTTCGGTGACCGAAGTCGATTGTGTCGACGGTGTCGATACGAATTCAGAAGTGTCGATGCGAATTCAGAGTCTGAATTCGTATCGTCAACGCATACTTCTGAACCCAGATAGCCAAACGTACCACTGATACGGCGGGACCGGTACGGTGGGGGCACGCCGCATCTCCACGGTGGAGGCGCGCCGTATCTCCACGGTGGCGATAAGCCGTACCGCTACGGTACCAACTCCGTGACAGTAGACAAATATCTCAAAACTATATACACTAGCTTCATGATGGAGGTACGACGTATCAACGAATTCAACGAATTCAGACGAATTCAGAAGAACAGTTCTTATGGGAGGCCTGAAGACAAGTATTCTGCCACCCGACCTGCCGCGTGGCGGCGTGACGGGCGAACAGCTGTCTGCGCCGTCGTCGGCGAAGGGGCGGAACGAGAAACTTATCTCTCTCTTACCTATTGCCGAGCGAAATCACGCTTGAGCTATCAGCCTGGGATCGAAACCGCTTGATTCCTTTTTTTTTTAAATTAATTAATTTCAGTAGCTTAGAAAGTAAAGGTGTAACGTGAAGTTTATGAATACACTTATTTAAAAAAAACAAATTTCGCATGTACAGTTCACTTTTTTTGTAGCATGAGGGATATGAGCAGGGTGGGACTTGTATATAGCGCTTACTATTTTAGACCGTTTTCAATTAATGAATAATTTTTCAACACACAGTACTATGAAATTTTGCAAAAAAATATTGGCTACGTAATATAAGTGGAGCCGTTCGCATTTGCAGTTATCGTGGATTATAGGTTTCTCCTGCAATAACTAATATTCGCGTAATTAATAATTTTTCAAGTAAATAATTTGATAACATAATACGATAAAAGAAATTGCACATAATATAATTTGTTTAAATCTTGAAGCGATTCTGGCATTTTTATCCGAGAATTCAACGTACATCATACAGTGTTTTATTATTTAATGTCATCCTGTTATGGAAAACCATGAAATGAAAAATTAGGATTGTTACGTTTCGAGTTACGGTATCACTCGTAGACACATAAAGCGTTAGTTGGCATTTTCAAAACTTATGTAAGAGCCAAAAAGTTAAAGAGCCCGCCGGCCGGTCAATGACTAAAGTACGAGTTTTCGAATGTTAAAATCGCGGCCAAGGACAGAGCGAAGAAGCCTGGGTTAACACACGCGCGGGGCGGCCGGTCAGCCCAACCTGCACCAGCCTGTACATGTGGTCTGTGACCTGCACAGTGTGGACACACGGTTGGAGAAGGGCTGCCGTGATAGCGCTTTGCCGTCTCCAGGTTTACCCGAGTTTGCCGGAGTTCGCCGGAGTTTGCCCGAGTTTACCCGAGTTTGCCCGAGTTTGCCCGAGTTTACCCGAGTTTACCCGAGTTGACCCGAGTTTACCCGAGTTCACCTGTGTTTACCCGAGTTTCCCGGAGTTTCCCGGAGTTTCCCGGAGTTTCCCGGAGTTTCCCGGGGTTTCCCGGAGTTTGCCGGAGTTTCCCGGGGTTTCCCGGAGTTTCCCGGAGTTTCCCCGAGTTTCCCCGACTTTCCCCGTATTCACCCGAGAAGGCTCGGCTCGGCTACACTCTCGGCTACCCTCTCGGCTCGGCTATACTGTCGGCTACACTCTTGGCGTGGCTCGTCTCGGCTACACTCTCGGCTGTACTCTCGGCTCGGCTCGGCTCGGCTACACTCTCGGTTACACTCTCGGCTCGGCTACACTCTCGGCTACACTCTCAGCTCAGAGTTTACCCGAGTTTACCCGAGTTTTGCCGAGTTTTGCCGAGTTTTACCGAGTTTTACCGAGTTTTACGGAGTTTTACCGAGTTTTACCGAGTTTACCCGAGTTTTACCGAATTTTACCGAGTTTTACCGAGTTTTACCGAGTTTTACCGAGTTTTACCGCGTTTTACCGAGTTTTACCGAGTTTACCCGAGTTTACCCGAGTTTACCCGAGTTTACCCGAGTTTCCCCGAGTTTACCCGAGTTTAACCGAGTTTCCCCGAGTTTACCCGAGTTTTACCGAGTTTGATCGAGTTCTATCGAGTTTACCCGAGTTTTCACCGAGTTTACCCGAGTTTTCACCGAGTTTACCCGAGTTTACACCGAGTTTTACCGAGTTTACCCGAGTTTTACCGAGTTTACCCGAGTTTTACCGAGTTTTACCGAGTTTTACCGAGTTTTACCGAGTTTTACCGAGTTTTACCGAGTTTTACCGAGTTTACCCGAGTTTACCCGAGTTTACCCGAGTTTACACCGAGTTTACCGGAGTTTACCAGAGTTTCCCCGAGTTTACGAAAGTTTCTCCGAGATTGCCCGAGTTTTACCGAGTTTACACCGAGTTTACCCGAGTTCACCGGAGTTTCTCCGAGATTGCCCGAGTTTTACCGAGTTGTACCGAGATCGAAACACCCTCGGTCTGGGATATTTCCTCTCGGTCGGGAATAGATCGTTTTTTCCGTTTTCCCGCTCTAATATTAACATTAGGCCAAAAAGGAGCGTAATTCGTGATCACTGGAATATTCCTGACCGAGTGGATCGTTTTGGCAATCCCAGAATCGAAAAAACCCCCCTGAGATCGTTTTTTCCGTTTTCCCGCTCTATTATTGACATTAGGCGAAAAAGGAGCGTAATTCGTGATCACTGGAATATTTCCGACCGAGTGGATCCTTTTGGCAATCCCAGAATCGAAAAAACCCCCCTGAGATCGTTTTTCTCGTTTTGACGCTCTAATATTGAAATTAGGCCAGAAAGGAGCGTAATTCGTGATCACTGGGATATTTCCGACCGAGTGGATCCTTTTGGCAATCCCAGAATCGAAAAAACCCCCCTGAGATCGTTTTGTTTGTTTTCCCGCTCTATTATTGACATTAGGCCAAAAAGGAGCGTAATTCGTGACCACTGGGATATTTCCGACCGAGTGGATCCTTCTGGCAATCCCAGAATCGAAAAAACCCCCCTGAGATCGTTTTTGGCGTTTTCCCGCTCTAATATTGACATTAGGCCAAAAAGGAGCGTAATTCGTGATCACTGGGATATTTCCGACCGAGTGGATCCTTTTGGCAATCCCAGAATCGAAAGAACCCCCCTGAGATTGTTTTTTCCGTTTTCTCGCTCTAATATTGACATTAGGCCAAAAAGGAGCGTAATTCGTGATCCCTGGCATATTTCCGACCGAGTGGATCCTTTTGGCAATCGCAGAATCGAAAAAACCCCCCTGCGATCCTTTTTTGCGTTTTCCCGCTTTAATATTGACATTAGGCCTAAAAGAAGCGTTATTCGTGATCACTGGAATATTTCCGACCGAGTGGATGCTTTTGGCAATCCCAGATTCGAAAAAACCCCCCTGAGATGGTTTTTTCCGTTTTCATGGTCTAATATTGACATCTAATATTGACATTAGGCCAAAAAGGAGCGTAATTCGTGATCACTGGGATATTTCTGACCGAGTGGATGCTTTTGGCAATCCCAGAATCGAAAAAAACCCCCTGACATCGTTTTTCCGTTTTCCCGATCTAATATTGACATTACGCCAAACAGCAGCGTAATTCGTGATCACTGGGATATTTCCCACCGAGTGGATCCTTTTGGCAATCCCAGAATTGAAAAAACGCCCCTGAAATCGTTTTTGGTGTTTTCCCGCTTTAATATTGACATTAGGCCAAAAAGGAGCGTAATTCGTGATCACTGTGATATTTCCGACCGAGTGCATCCTTTTGGCAATCCCAGAATCGAAAAAACCCCCCTTAGATCGTTTTTCCCGTTTTCTCCATCTAACATTGACATTAGGCCAAAAAGGACCGTAATTCGTGATCACTGGGATATTTGAGACCGAGTGGATCCTTTTGGCAATCCCAGAATCGAAAAACCCCCCTGAGATCGTTTTTTGCGTTTTCCCGATCTAATATTGACATTAGGCAAAAAAGGAGCATAATTCGTGATCACTGGGATATTTCCGACCGAGTGGATCCTTTGGCAATACCAGAATCGAAAAAACCCCCCGGAGACCGTTTTTTCCGTTTTCCCGATCTAATATTGACATTAGGCCAAAAAGGAGCGTAATTCGTGATCACTGGGATATTTCCGACCGAGTGGATCCTTTTGGCAATCCCAGAATCGAAAAAACC
>JAPYZJ010001324.1:0-28645 GCA_030522765.1 Ophioninae sp. B BG-2022a | reverse complement strand
GATTGATTATATTCATCAGCTGAGAATTTGTATCAATCGAGAACTTGGTCAGTAGACTGGTTGTAATTTTTAGTAATATTTAGAAGCATTTATTTTTATTTCAATAAAAAATAACTACTTTGCGAAATTTGAACGTTATTTTAGAAAGATTATTATTTTTTATTGGTAAAGATTGAATATTGGATGTTGAAAAACCGAGGGGTCCAATATCGTAGGCAATACACTATCAGTACGTAACAAAGAATGTACTCGGGATTTACGCGCACCCTTGCACTTTGAATCAACGCTGCTAACGAACCGTTTGTCGTAGAGGACTCTTTTTGTTTCATTCGAACGCTGGAAAGTGAAGAATGGAACAGGATAGGTGACAAAAACCTAATATGAATTTTTTCCAGTGAAAAATGCAATTGAATTTTTCCAGTGAAAAATGGGGTTGAAGAAAGCAAGAAAAATGAATTTGTCATTTTTTGTAGGGTTCTTATTACTCTTAGAGCTTGCTCGTTTACTAGGGCTCTGCTAGGGCTCTCATTTCTCTTAGGGTTCCAAGTTTACCAATGAAAATTTGTATTTCTCATCCATCTGCAACCTAAATCTACAAACTATAATTTTGAACAAAAGTAAAAATAAAAAACAGAACAAAAAAATTTCGTTTCTTTTCAAGGTTAGAAAAACCAGCCCCACGGCTATACTGGGGTAAAAGTTACCCCAGTATATCGCGCTGTTTTCCAGTCAGCCTGTACAATCTTTAATTTGAATATGTTCTTAGCTTGGTCGTCTCGAAGGTCCTCGAACGCATTTAGCGAAATTCAATAATAAAAGTCGTTTTCCAGTCGAGAGTTAAAATTTCATCGAGTACTCAGGGGACAAATTGTTTTCTTTGTGAATATCGGATTGCTCGAAGAGTTTTATGAATCGTTAAAAAGAGCAAAAAAAAAAAAGAAGAAAACGAAGAAAACGAAAAAGAATTTTATTTTCTTCATTTGTTTCTTTGATTACATAAATACCTACAATCTCTTGATGGATTTATGACTGATGGAGAGAAATGGAATTCTTAGAAAAATGAATTTTTTGTTTGGGTTTGTTTGGGTCGAAAATAAAAATCGTTAAAACTTACTTTTTTTTTCACAAAGAAACCCAAAACTTACTTTTTTTCATTGCTATTAGAAATTTAGGATGTTTAAACTGAATTTGCAGATAAATTTTTCGAATATCGATAAAAATAACGAAATAAAGAAACGAAAAATAAAAAAATTAAGCCATAAGGCTGATGGAGAGAAATGGAATTCTTAGAAAAATGAATCTCTTGTTTGGGTTTGTTTGGGTTGAAAATAAAAATCGTTGAAACTTACTTTTTTTTCCATTGCTATTAGAAATTTACTATGCTTGAACTGAATTTGCAAATAAATTTTTCAAATATCGATAAAAATAACGAAATAAAGAAACGAAGAATAAAAAAAAATAAAAATCCTTGCGTTTTACCGGTATCGTTAAAAAGAGCAAAAAAAGAGAAGCAGAAGACGAAGAAAACGAAAAACGAGTTTTCTTTGCTTCATTTGTTTCTCTGATTACATAAATACCTGCAATCTCTTGACGGATTTATGACTGTCGTTGGCGACGTTAACGTGGACGGTTATGGTGTCGCCGTGCGCGTATATAGCCCGGTCTAGACATGCCTCCAGTCTGACTGATCCTCCGCTAAGTAGAAATGGCTTTTCCATCGCAGCGTTTGGCGGCGAAGGTTCTGAAAGGGTCAGTACAGGCGATGAAAGGGTCCGTTTGAAACCCCCCTCCCTTCCCCGCCACCCACGACACGTACACATAAATGTATATTTTCAGGCGCATCAACGAGAGAAGCCCGGATTTACTCATGCTCGCGTTTTCATTCATGAACGAGTTCGGGATTTCACGCTTCTCTGGCAACACTCGCCAACTTAATGGGAACTGGGCATAAACTTGGCGCATCATCGCATGACGGTTCGACTGTTCAGGCTATCTCGCTATTATTGGAATTTAACGCTCGTAACATCCACGATGTTTTTGCTCTTTTCATATTTGCCTTGCGCTATTTACTTTCTTGTATCACAAAACAGCTGTTTTTGTAGCTTTCGTTTGGAGAAATCCGTTTCGAAAAATCTCTTCTATGGCTTTTCGATGGGGTTTTCATTAAATCAGGAATTCATATTTTTTACGACGTATTTTTGTTTTTTTTTTTTTCGTGTTTATTATTTTCGGTACATTCCAACGTTGCGAACTTCAATCTTGGAATATTACCCCTCAACCTGTGAACATGGGTCGTTTTTGATTGGCCCTAAATTTCAATCGGAAATTTTCTTGAACGTATAATTATTAATTTATTTTATTTTATAGGTAGTTCCTACATGAGTATATTTTTTTTCTGTAAAGAGCAATCATTTTTCTTTAAGAAACGGCTATTGAAAAAAATTTTCCCATAATTATTACCTACGCTATATTTTTTTGAAAAAAAAAGAAACTTTTTTTCGCGAGTTGCTAAATATTTAATAAAAAAAATATATGAAAAATAATAAAAATTAAAAAACAACTATTTTCCCTTGAAAAGTATATTCTAAAGATAAACCATGAATTTTTGTAGATTTTTTCATGAATAATTGTGGGTGTGGTAGCGCGAAGACAAAAACGACCCAGGTTCCCGGGATTAAAGTGCCTTAAATACCATCAGGGTTGAGGGTTACTACAATGACGTGTAAGCAACGAGCTAAGGATGAAAAAAATGACGATTCCTCCAAAAAAATGAATTTCCAAAATTTCTTTTCCCCAATAGCACGAAAGCTGCAAAAGTGACGTAAACTTCTCTCAATCCTAATTTAGCGATTTAGGACAAAATTGCTAAATTCGATTTTATATGCAAACAAAGTGAACAAAATTGGTTGCGTTCCAATCAACTTCGATTTTGATTCCACGAATCCAATACTTTATCTTTTACCGGAAGTCCAATTCGGGGCGCGGTTCGAATGGGAAGCTTTTGCTTACCGCGCCGTATTCATTTTTATCGGTATCAATCGGGGTATCTCGTTGAATGGTATTTATCGTTCGAGGCGAATAAACTCACGTGGAAATTCTGAGATTTCGTTTTCGGCGTCCATTATCCGAGTTCTCTGTGGTACGTTGCATTCCTGAAGGTTTGGAACTTGAGGCGGTACCGTGTAGAGGGTATCGGCCGGAAGTGGAAGCGGACTCGTTCTTTGTATAACTCTTATGCCCATTCTTACAGTCGTGTTCCTGTGCAATTTCTCATCTGCTCGGTCCGCTTGAAAAAACAGACAATACTTCAATCAATAACCTCCTCTTTCCATTCTTCGACACCTACGTCTTCTCATTGGGCTGAAGGAATTCCCGAAACGCGGAAAGTCTGTTTGACAAAAGCGTGTGCTGGGTATTTTTTTTCTGGAGAACGGTAGAGAGCAGATCTAATGGGGATTAATTAGGGCGTCCTTTTCGCCAAGATGCTCCGTAGAAAAAACGTCAGTTGACTGTACCATTATTGTCCAAAAATCACGTCAGAAAAAAAACATCCACGTGGGCGAAAGAACCATTTGGGCGCGACCGGACTACTTTTTGATAACGAAACATCACGGCTTGTACCGTGCACTGTGTATGTATTTTTTTTCGTTTCCTCCACCTAAATAGTTTTTGAGTTTCGTCGTACACGCTCTTATCAAACAGACTAAAAACCAAACGAATCGGCCTTTTGGGTTTGTTTGTATACTGGAGAAACAATCAGGGATGAGTAACTTCGTCATTGGGCAATGCCACCAGAATTTGTCGAAAAAAAAATGGAATATCAATTGGTCAGAAAGAATTAAATTTTCGAACGAATAATTTAATTGATTGGGCTGATGTTTTTTTCTTTCCATTTTTGTTTCGATTTCTAGGCTACAACGAGAACAGTTAATTAACTATATTTCAATTAGGAAGATATCAAGGGGGAGATCACTTGGGTTTGATTAAATTCTTGGATATGTTTCTTTTGGCAACTCCCTGCAAACACTCTCGCCCTTCCCTTGCCTCTTATCGGCACTAAACTCATTAGTCCCACTTCCATTTTCGTGTTAGAACATAGCAATTATATTATCAGCAACGCTTGCCCCTCGAGACTGCACGAAAAAGCCCCCATCCACTTCTCTTTTCCTCGTGACGAAAAAAGAAAAGATTGAATTTGTTCTTTTCGATCAGTTTCTCTTTATACGAGACATATTTTTTCTCCATTTTCTTTGACGAGTAAGAAATTACTGGAAATTCTCTGGAAACGTGTTAATTAATGTTGCTAACGAGTAGATTGAAGCTATTTTCATTCGCAGAGTTTTTTTTTCTTCTTTTTCATGTCTGACTACTCCACGAGCTGTTGGAGTCAAGACGAAACTCGAAAGAAATAATTAAAGGTAGCTCGATGAACGGTAAGAACAGCCAACGGTCGCAATGAGAACCATGAAGAACTCTTACTGGCAAACGAAAGAAAATGAAAAGAAAAAATTCTTCATGAATTGAGACAACTCGTATTGAAGGGAAAGATCCAATGTATAATGAAAACATCGCAGACTGAAGGTACATTTATGTATACAACGATAAATCTACAAGGCAAACTTAAAACGCATTTTTGATAAGCTATGTTTTTCAAAAGGACGCCCTTGATTTCTCGACATTTAATAAACCGATTTTGAAATTTGTTACAATTATTCAGCATAAAAGTCTCGATCGACATTTTTTTAAAGATTTTTTGACCATTTGATATTTGTTAATGTTTCAATCATCAAAAAATAATGTTAGATTTTATTTTTCGTTCTGGAATAAAAAAATTAATTTTTTTTCGATTATTGAAACACGATAAAAATAAAAGTTGGTTAAATTTTGGTCTATATAATCTACTGCGAGAGAAAACTGGTTTTTTTCTCCCTCATAAATCCGATTTTGAAAATAAAAAAAAACTCAATTTTTTAAATGAGTTTTTAAATTGAGTAAAAATTAAATTAAATTTTCAATTCATTTTTTAAAATTGAGTTTCTTTCATAATTTTTTTTATATGTACTATTGAAACCAGCAAAAATAAACTAGCGAACTCTTATACCTTCAGAATTATATTTTTTTTTAAAGACCGTTTTTTGTTTGTAGATAAAGCACTCAAGCTAAAATTGTGTAAAAAAAAAACTTTGATGTATCTTTTCGTCTCCGTGACGAAAATTTGTCATCAATATGCCCTGGAGTCTTCAATTTCCATTAAAGAAAGCGTTAAAAATAAACACTCCTGACGAAAAGGGAATGTCAGTTTCACCCTCGTGGCGCCTCCGGCACTTTCAGTTCGCGTGTTACCAGCCAATCCTTCCTGACTCTCCCATTTTCCTCGGAGTTCTGCCTCGACCCCTTTTTCATTCATTTTACTCGATCTTTTCGGTCAGACGTCTCGAAAGCGAACGAGCAACGGAAAGCGTTGCCCCGAAGCTTCGAACTTTTTTAAGGGGGAATCGCTCAAGAGACACGTGTCAATCCACGTGGTAGCCTGACAGGGATACCATTTTCGGTGTCCCTCTTCCGATTCCGTTTATTTTTGGATATGTTGTTCTTCATAGGATGGGCTAAAAGACCTCTAATTTTTCTTCGTCGAAAAAACGGTTTTAAGGGGTGAAACTTGCCCTCAAAGTTTACGAATTGCACTTTTTGGACTTTCAACCCATATATTTTCCACCTTCGACCCCTTTGGAACCGGAAATGCCGTTTTATTTCCATAATGGCTACAAGAATTGTTCTCAAATTGATTTAATTTGGATATCTTGATTGGAACTGTAAAAAAGTCACTAGGAGGCTGGTAAAATTTGAGGAAGAATTTCATCCCTTAAAAATTCTTTTCCACAGGTAAAAAAAATACGTGTATCTTAGATTTCGATAAATAATAACATATCAAAAAATGAACAAAATCGGACACCGGAAACGTTTCACCCCTATGGTTTCCCACTTTTCACCCCGTTGGAACCGGAAGTGCCGTTTTATTTCCATAATGGCTACAAGAATTGTTCTCGAATTGATTTAATTTGGATATCTTGATTGGAACTGTAAAAAAGTCACTAGGAGGCTTCAAAATTTAAAGAAAAATTTCATCCCTTAAAAATGCTTTTCCACAGGTAAAAAAAAAAAGTGTATCCTAGAGATTTCGATGAATAATAAGATATCAAAAAATGAACAAAATCGGGCACCGGAAACGGTTCACCCGCTATGTTTTCCCACTTTTCACCACCTTGGAACCGGAAGTGCCGTTTTATTTCCATAATGGCTACAAGAATTGTTCTCTAATTGATTAAAAAATTTGAGAAAGAATTTCATCCCTTAAAAATGCTTGTCTACAGGTAAAAAAAAACACGTATATCTTAGATTTCGATGAATAATAACATATCAAAAAATGAACAAAATCGGACACCGGAAACGGTTTACTCGTGAGTTAGTATCCGACTTACCCACGTAGGCTTTAACGTCGTAACTCGTTCCGATCGGGGCGCCGTTGTACTCTTTGGCCGGTAATAGACGAACCGAGGGTGGAACCACTGATGGAATTTCCATCGAGAACGCGTGAGAGTTTGGTCCCAGTCGACGCATCAGTGCTTGCTGAAAATAATCAAACGAGTGTTGATACGGCAATCATATGGAATGATACTCGTTAGCGAGTCTCGTTGATTTAATCATTCTTTCAATTAGCCGAGAAATTAATTGGTTGGTATGGGATTTTCATTGAATTCGAATGACGCAACTTTCATTAACGTTCGCACATTTTGTGGAAATGGATTTGGCTTTTAGGGTTGCGAAATTGGTGTCTCAAGTGCTGGTATCTTCTAGTTTTACTCAAGTTTCATTGTTCCCGAATAGTTCTACAGCTGTTGATAATATATCACGAGTTTTATTATATTCAACCCCAAAATGTGGTAACGAGTGATGATACGATGGTAATTATGAAGGAAAATTTAATACTTTGCGATTGCGCACTGATGGAGAGTTCTGGGTTTAACTGAGGTTTTGAATAGTAGGGTAACCTGGTCTAGGAGTACGCATCACCAAAAGCTGTGAAATTTTTGACGATGCACGACTAACTTCAGTCGTATTTCGATATAACCTGAAATTAGAGATGCTGGGCGAAAAAAGAATCAAATCCGGCATAAAACGCAGAAATTACGTAAGTTTGAAGACTTTTGCTGAAAATCTTCAATATTTTTACCATTTTGAAAGTATTTTTGAGACAAGAATGCAATTATTTGGTAAAAATAAAAAAAAACTGTGAAGTTTTGAAAGACGATGCTTGACGCATGCATCGACCGTAATTTCAGTCAATGCCAAGAGATGGCGTTGAATTTCGCTCATACTCGCGTACTCTTATCCAATAGTACTTGTAAGAGTACGCAATTCGAATTTCTGATTATTTTTGTTATTTTGAGTGATATTTTTTAATTTTGTGTTTTTTTAATGTTACTTTATGAAAAATCTTTAAATTTCAAACGTAATAAATGCTTAATTGATTTCCTAGACTGCATATTTTTATTTTTTGAGAATATTTTGAATCTTAAGTGCGTACTCCTAGACCAGATTACCCTATTTGGGTCATCAAAGACACGAGTTTGCGAAAAGTTCAAGTCTGAATGTCGTAATTTCGCAATTACAATTTTTCTCATGTTTATTCGGGTAGTTTTGCACTTTGGCTGAATTTCCAGACGATTTTCACTTCGACACGGATTCCGTTTGGGTTTGTTCGGTATTATAAGCACAATAGGGAAAATGGAAATTTCCTTAGCGGCACGTTTCACACTTCATTAATTTTTAACACCCAATCTAATTTCGTTTGGGTTCTTTCGAGCTTCCGTGCATTATGAAAAAGTGCAATTTGTCACGTTTTCATTTTGCACTTTAGTTGTTTGCTCCCAGTAGCCGTTTTCCGAGTGGGACGCCCACTACCTATCCCCTTTTTGCCACCCTCGTAAAATCAACGTTGGTGCACTTGCAGATTCGCAAACTTCGAAAAATCATTGAAGACTGTTGAAGAATGAAAAAAATGATACGATCTCTTTGTATTTACGTGAAATTTCGAGCTGATTCAGCGCCCCCTCGAAGATCCCCCGAAAAGTCTTTGTGAGCCAAGTCGTTACGTTTTACGATTTACTATAAAAGAGACGAAGGTTAAAAGCTTTTTCCAACGAAGGAACCTAGGAACTTTTCGCCAAGTTTTCATCCCGAACGTTTTCACCTAAGTTCATTTTGGAAAATAAGGAAAACGGAAGGACCATTGAGGGGTTTCACCGGTTATTTTTCAACCCTGGATTAGACCTCGTATGAAAAATTTATTCGGGGTTAGTTCAATTTGAGGGAGGCTTGACCCCTTGGGATAACGAGTTCAATTTCGACGCGTGTCTTTGCCAGATAGGATCGGTCCTTGCGGACTCTATTGACACGAGTTACCTCCCTCGGGGTTCGTTTCTACGTTCGTAATGTTTGGAACGTCCGAATCCATCGGGACTCTCCATGTGTACCATCCAGATAATTTTCGATCGCAAGATTCTCAGCAGTTTTCATCCCTCATTCCGATTTTACTTTTTTTCATTGATGACCGCTGCAAATCGGACAGTTTCACACGAAATTATCCACAGGTGTGGTCGGAGCAGCGCAATCGATCGTTTTTGCATTGGCCTATCGTCTGGGCAGACTGATTTGGATTTCCATTAGAATCTGCCTGTGTCTGTTCTAAGAAATCCTCTAGCGCCAAATTTTGAAAGCATCCCGTGTTGTATCGTACAGTATGTATATCTTTTTTTTCCAATTCCTCCACTCAAATAGTTTTCGAGTTTCGTCGTACACGCTCTTACCGGACAAACTGCAAATCAAACAAATCGGACTTTTAGGTTCGTCTGTATACTGAAGAAACAGCAATCAGGGATGAGTAACTTTATCATTGGGCAATGCCACCAGAATTTATCGGAACCAAAATGGAATATCAATTAATCAGAAAGAATTAAATTTACGGACGAATAATTTAATTGATCAGGCTGATTCTTGTTCTATCGATTTTTTTATCGATTTCTAGGCTGCAATGAGAACAGCTAATGAACTATATTTCAATTAGAGATATATAAGGGGGAAGGGAGTCACTTAAGTGATTGAGGAATTTAATCAAAATCAGAAATTTAATTAAACCGAATTGTGTTTGATTAAATTCCTGATGTTTCTTCTGACACCACTTGACCCCTCATTACTAACATAGCATCACGTCCTACACCGTGAAAGTCCCTGTCCATTTTATTCCCCTGACTCCACCCAAATAATATTTTATTTTTGGCGTTCACGCTTTTGTCGAACAGACTGTATTCAAGAGATTTCGATAAATTTGGAGCCACTTCTTCAGTCCCTACCTGCCATCGAGTTTCCCTATCCATACACAATCAATTCTCATTCCACCTGAACGATAGCAACTTCAAATCCAACCGTACAATCATCCAGTTTCTAAATGTAGGTATACGCGTGTTATATAATATCCGCGCAACTCCCCCCCCGTTCAATATATACGAAGCCGAATCTCCGTCCTGATCTTGACGTATATTCGAGATTACGCATCCGTGCATGTTCTTCCGAAGGAAGACGGATCGTAAAGGGATAAAAAGAAGAAAAGAAAAGGAAGAGTAGTTGCGTAAACCATGACAGGTTTCCAGACATTCTTCGTATCCCCGAATCTTGGTATTGCCACGGGTCTCTGCTTCTATTCTTATCATCGTGACAACAGTCCCGGCTACAGTTTTGTACGGAATTCTTATTTACAACGAACACGCGATCTTCCATTTTTTCGGTCTGCCAGTTTTCACTATTAATTTTTTTAGCAATTTTTTGTAACTTTAAAAAGCAGCAATAACAATAATAATACAGCAACAACGACGATAATAATAATAATCATAGTAATTTAATTGTTGTTATTATCGTTCTTGCTGTTTTTAATAATTTGATTATTATTATTGTTTCACAATTCTCATAATAATAATAATAATAATAATAATAATAATATGATTATTAAAAACAGCAACAATGATAAAAATAATAAATCTATTATTATTGTATAATAATAATAATAATAATAATAATTATTATTATTATTGTATAATTATTATATATTATAGATTAATCATTATATGATTATTATTATTATTTTGTAATAATATTTTATTGTTATAAATGCAATTTGCAATAATAAATTGTAATTGCCATTACGTATGCAGTTGTTTCGATAGTTATTGCAATGTTTTTATTGTTTCCAATCTATATTCGCAATACTTCAAATATTTTACTGTATTAATATAAAAATGGAAATAAATAAATAAATTTTGAAATAATAAATTATTACATAAATAACAAATTATTTCATTTTGAGAATTCGAATGATTTCAAACGCAAATAAAAAAAAGAAATAAAAATAACGACAACGTCCGAGACAATTGCATTCGTAATGGCAAAAGTGCCGCCACAATGAGCAGGCTGGAGGTCACTCGTCTGACCATCAATATAAAAGTTGCTCCATTCGGAGTCTGCGACGTGATTGGAAAATTGCGGAACTCGATATTCAACCTCATAAAATGAGCATTATAATTCAACAATCGAAATGCGATTTGATCGAATGAACTTTTGATATCAGGGAGCAATGCCAACAACAAAAATAGTAATAATGATAATTCATAAACGAATTATCAAATAAATAACAAATAAACAAAAGAATAATTTAAAAAAATCATGTACAAAAAAAATAATAACATTATTAAGAATAGAAAAACAGTTGTAATCGAAATCAATTGAAAAATTAAATCAATTGAACGAGGTTAAAGTTTCTATCCGGGGAATACAATTACTTATAATTCATTCAATTTTTCATTTTCATACATTTCATTTTTCATCATTTTCGTCCTAAATCATACATCGAAGATTTGCATCGTACATCGTTGAATAAAGATTCTAAAATCTGTTTGTTAGTCTTTGGTGGCCCAAATCTGACAAAAAAAAAATGTGCACAAAAAAAATGTACGCAAAAAAAATGTGCGCAAAAAAAATGTGCACAAAAAAAAATGTGCACAAAAAAAATGTGCACAAAAAAAATTAGCAAAAAAAATGTGCACAAAAAAAATTTACAAAATAAATTTGCACCAAAAAAATTGCACAAAAAAAATTTGCACAAAAAACCTTCTTTTTTGCGACCCAACGATGCAAGCATTGTTATATCGAGCGAAGCGTCGTCAATCCCACACGGGTGCGTTCCTCCAGTATAAAAGAGACAAAAAAAAGCGTATTACAAGACGCGTACGAAACATTTTTTTTTCATCCACTCAATAAAACATATCTCATCCAAAAGCGTAAGAACGATACGGTCAGTGAATTCCCCGAGGGTTTCCGAGCGAAATTCCACCCCGGCTTGGAGAATCGTTCGTAAAGAATCCCCGAAGAATTCAAGCCCTCCTCCGCCCCTCCTGCCCCTTTCCGCCAATCCGGTTGGACGATCCAACGCTTACGCAATTCGGTACTCATCTCGAAAAATTTTTCGCTCTATATAATGCTTTTTTCCCCCACTTTTTTGTTCGGGTATTCTGCGGTTCATTCCTTCGAGATTGGGACCAAAAACGTATCCCAACTTTTCTCGTCTTTACACCCCTAAAGGGGCCGACAAAACGTCATCAGTGATGGACTCTTCCAATAGAGCTTTTTGTACGAAATTTCAAATGAAATTTCGTTTTATCGACGAAACATTAATAATTCTTAAGGGGGTGGCAAATTTTGGTGGAAAAACGAGAATAAGCGATGAGGTTAAAGTTCGCAACGTTGCGACGCAACGAAAATCATTATTTTTTAATTTCTCTGTTTTCTTTTCACTGTAATCGTAATTAAAATACCTCAATAATTATACAAATCTTTATTGTGATAACCTAGAATTTAAATATGAAAAAAAAATGTTTCGTCAAATAATAGATATAAGGAAATAAAAAAATAAGAAAAGAAATTTCGTTGCGTTAAAATTTCGTTGCGTTAAAATACCTCAATAATTATATGAATCTTTATTGTGATAACCTAGAATTCAAATATGAAAAAAAAAATTTTCGTCAAATAATAGATATAAGGACATAAAAAAATCAGAAAAGAAATTTCGTTGCGTCGCAACGACGCGAACTTCAAGTTCATCATAAGCACCGGTTTTTATATATAAAACGAATAGAGATATTCGTATATAAGTCAACCTTCGTTCTCGGCGACCATCTTTTTTATTACGACGGAAACGGGACTATAAACGCGATTTTTTAATGTTTTCTTTTTTTAATGTTTTTTTTGAGTGACTGGAAGCGAGTCCTTGCGAATATAGGTTAAGAATTCGTCGTATAAGGGAGACGTTTTTTCGTTACGTCGATAACGGAGTCGCGAAATATAAAAATTTAACGTCACGATTTTCTCCATTTTTTCGACTTTTTTTTATGGAGTTTTGAACGCTAAATCGTTTGTTGCTGAGTAAAAACGTAACGATGGATTTATCTAGGTGCATTCGCGAGAGATTCCGTTTCACCGGATCTTCGACCAATTTAAATTTATCCTTCGCGTATGTGGGTCGCCATCCTTAAAACGCGCAAACAATGAATATTCAACGGTGATTGATCTAGCCTCTTTGAATTTATCGTTCATGGGGAGAATCGGATCTACGGATAATCGCGATACGCGACGTAGCAAACTATCACCCCTAATTAAGGGTACAAAGGATTTGCGAAAATTGCTTGTTCGATTTGTCACGTTTTTCATGATTGCCTAAATGATTAAGGACTCAAGTTGAGCTTATTACGAAAACTTGGAAATAAGAGAGTTACGAAAAAGTTTCGATTATTTTGAAAATATATTCAAAGAATAAAATTATTATAAAATCGTTTGTTGGATAAAATAAAAAATCAATTAAAAACACGTTAAAATTCTTCTGACTGGTTGGTTTCCAGTTAGTGATTTCAAAAGTAAATTACCAAAATTTCAGTAAAATTATATATTTGTTTTACAAAAAGTGGTTTTTAGTTAATCATTCGAAGTATTTTCAAAATGAAAATACTTAAAACGAAAAAAATCGAAGATTTTGAATAAAATACGCCACCAAAATTGGCTAAAAAAAAGAAATGAATAATTACAAAGAACGTACTTTTGTTGCCCTCTAATGACGTAAAACTGCAACGTCATGTAATGGATACGTAGAATATCAGAATATTGTCTTTCTGACGAATATACCGTACACGAATTTTGGATTCCCCTGGCTCATTGCACACTTGATGACAATCCAGGGAACGTTGGTCATTTCCATTCGCGGTTTCTCTATTGTCTCATTGGAACGACGGTGATGGTGTCGGTACTGCATAGCCACCATAAAGTCCCCGAGGGGAGATATATTTTTGAAAATCTATGGACCTCTGGTAATTCTAGTGGGTTTTTCGAATCGAAGTTGATCCATTGAAGCAAGCTTCGTTCCATCAGCACAACAGTGTTACGAGGAAAAATCCGATATCACTTTATTCGTGACTCCCCATGGGATTTCTTCATTTTTCAAGCCCCACGTTTCCATCAAACCCCATGAAGTCTAATTCTCATTTATTATAGCAGAACAGCATATCGAAGACTAGCTCTATACGGAATTTTCCTTTGTTAAAAAAAATCTTTTGATGTAAATCTTTATCGTTTTTCGAAAAAACCTTTTGATTAAAAAAATGTTTCAAAAGCAGTTAAAACAAAAACGATTTAAAAAGATCGAGACCAAAAGAAAAAAATAAATTAAAAAACAATAAAAAGTTGTGACTAGACTGCGTTCGCAAACGAATATTCAAATGAGAAAGTAAGCGGGCTGGAAAAATGGCATGATCTCCTGGGAGGTCTCTTTGATACGAAAGGGTGACAGCTTGAATTGATGAAAAAAGTGGCGAGTCTCGACAGTACTTTCTTCGCAGCGCGTCAAGCTTTTCAGCTTTATATGAAAGTCTAGCGATCGAAGAATCGACAGGGCCTTTCTCGTTGAACGCATTAACCAAAGGCAACCTTTCTTTCATAACGTCTCCTTGCTTCATTCATTCTCCTATATCCCTCCCTGTTCTTTCTTTCGCGAGAGAAATCATATTCTCAGCCACCCACGTAAAAACGGTTTTTTTTCTTGGAGTGTTATCAGGCCTATACCCAGCGTAGCTGTCATCAATGATCCACGTAAGAATTCAAGGTTGACGACGGGGTGCGAAAGTAGCTATCATTTTCCAAAAGCAAAGACAGCTGATGAAGATGTGTTTTCTACCTCGTTCGTACACTCCTGAAACGTAAAAGTTTCAATCTTTTCTTTTTTTTTTTTTCGAAAACACTTGTTCATCGTGATACTATGGACTGAAATAACACGAAAGTTGAGATGCTTGAATGGGAAACGAGATAATGGCGAAACTGGAAAACCAAACCCTTTGTTTCACTCCAATCTAGTACGTTTCAAAGTTAAACGTGACTTCCATATAGCCAGCCAACCCCTTCGAGAGTCCACATTTCTCAGGCCAACTGGAGAGGATCTCTATGACCTGCAGACGTGGCTGAGGTAGGTCAAACTTATCAAGATTTTATTTCCCCGGTGCAAGGTCCGGTAGCTAATTTCAGCGATATAGGTACATCGTTAAAAGTTTCCTCAGCGAGCTGGATGTTGGTACAGAGAGATTAAACGAAAGTCAAATACGTATACTTTGATAACGTTCTGAGCTAATGAAAGGTACTGACGATTTTACCGTGTACGTGGTAAATTGGTTTTTGGTCAATGAGAAGAGTTAGTAGTCTAAACATCATACTCTTGTATGCTTTGAATTATTCTTGTATGTTTGAGCCCAGAAGTACCATAAATATTCCATGAAATGACACCCCTTCGTCTGTAAGAACATCAGAAATATAGTTGAAAAATATAAAGAACTCCAGAACTCATGGAGAATTCTCGTTTATCCGTTTCCATTTTTTCTGATGCGAGAAGTTAACGGATCATTTTTTCAATCATCATTTTTTTAATCACCTGACCCAATGCTAAAAGCGATGAAGGACTATATATAATTCAACTGTATGCGAAGAGACCTATCATTCAGTGGTCACCTGCTGGCAAATGCTAACCTGCAGAAATGTGAATTGTGTAGCATTGTGTAACCTACAATACTGGTGACAGCTCTTTCGACAGTATTAGTGGTTTCAAGAGTTCGGGACCCCACACGTGGATCTTCTTCAGCGTTCATCCTATCAAGGTCTAGGTCTAGTTAACCAGAGCGCAATGACTCGAGATTTCATTACGTGCCATTGGGTTAGCGAGTTTCGAATCTCCCAGGCCTAGGTATCCAATTAAGGGCATGACGAACATTACCACGTGACACACGAGTGCGAGAGAGATAGTCGAAAAATTTGAAACCGTGATTTCCCAAGAATGAAACGTTTTCATCCAAAATGGCGACCGCGGGGCCCTCGGTGCCATCGTCTTGAATGCACACAACAAATTTCGTACCCATTGGTTCAACCGTTTCAGAGAATAGTGGTTTCAAAATTTCCAAGTGTGACGGAGTCGTGTTTTCGGTTTCTCGTCGCGATTTCTCAAGGATTTTTATCCAAATTGGCTAGCAGGTTTTATCCAAATTGGCTAGCAGGAGGCCCTCGGTGCCATCGTCTTGCACGCACACAGCAAATTTCGTGCCGATTGGTTCAGCCGTTTCAGAGAATAGTGGTTTCCAAATTTCGAAGTGGACAGAGCCGTGTTCGTCATGCCCTTAAACGGAGTAGACGGTCTCCTAAGACACGAACTTTCATGATGAGAATAGATTTCATACAGAAATTGCGTTGAACAGTTGAAGGGTCGGCAATTGATAGCGCTATGGTCAGGTTACGATTCGAAGGGTGCTACAGTGATGAACACGCGGTCTCCGACACAATAGCCCGGACATCTCGAAAGCCTTTGTCTCCTCGAGAAGTCTTGTGCAGGATCGATAATTCGTATGGTGAAAACAAAGCCAGGTGTATTATGGTATCGTGTTCACCAACATCATCGCGTAGTCCGGGGGTACTCCGGCAAACCCAACTACAAAGGTTGGATAACGCATCGGCAGTTATAGCTGACCCGTTACCCGAGTTCAATGTTGCAAAGTCTGCGGTATGGAGGTCAGGGATACCTGGCCGAAAAATATGTGTAGTCGAACGTATAAACCGGCGAAAATGGAGCAATGTATATCGCGTCAGGTGCATCGCTGTGGAAAAGGAAACTGCGCACAAGTAACACGGAAACACACGACGACTCCTGAAGTGATCGCGGTCAGGGTCAGATCACGACCGAGCCGAGAACTCCAAATGAAGGTCGCGTTCTTCACCTCTCGCGATCTATACCACTTTAATCCTCCATTATCCTCATCTTCGTTTATTCATCTTGACTATTGTACGGTATCCTCACACTTGAAACTGATCAGTGCCTCGAAATTCCGAGGTGTTACTCCAAACGCGTTGTCGTATTAACGATCGAACATTCAGCGTTCAATGGGCCATTAAATTGGTGACATAAACATCAGCATTGCGTTGGAGTTAGAGGGAAGGCAAAGGTTCTTTTTGTACTCCTGGATAAAAGAAGGATTTACAGTAAGGATTTTACCCCAATGCCAGTCTTTGTTTTGGATCCAGTTGGCAACCGTGAAAAAGGTTAGGTTTAGTGACGTAGTCAAGATTCTGGAGGGACTGAGGGAGATTGAGGAAATTGATGATTCTTTATTTCCATCCTCAGTGATTTATTTTCACCATGAAAGTTGCTTTTCAAATCTAGTTCGTAAATCTGAAACCAGATAGATTCGGTGATTTACTCCAGATTATAAAGAAACGCCTTCTGACTATTAAAACTTGAATAAGCAAGACCAGATTTGGCACTAGAAGCAAAAGTGTTTTTACGTTTTATGACGACATCGAATTTCAAGGCAATGAATTGTCCATTTCCGTTTAGTCACGACCTACTCGATTCGTTTTTTTTTAATGCGAAGCAATTATACGAGAAGCGCTTCAATCTTTCTTCTGTAAGAAGTTTATGCAAAACGATGCAAATTTATGCAAGGGGTATGAAAATTGAATTTATAAACAAGCTTCTGATACGCGTGAAGCCACGTTGGCAATTATGTACCCGTGGGTTTGCGATGAGTCGCGAGCGGTCTTTTTTTTTTGTCGCCTCGGAAACTCCGTCCCTTGCTATCTTATCTGTAAACGTGTGAGCCATTTGTCACGGTGTACCGTTGCGGCGTGTTTGGAAAAATTAACAAGGAGGATGATACAAAGCGACCAGGGTGAGATATAAAGTGCACATTGCGCGGCAACCTCACGGGGGAAAAGTCCACTTTCATAACGCTAGGTGTATTAGAGTTGGTTGGGTAGCGTTGGAGCATCGGGTCACCCGGGGGGTCAAGGTCAGGATGTCGCGCCTTGCTGACGTCAAGGATTCATCGGCGGTTGCCAAAATTCCGAACGGTCATTTCCTGGCGCAGTTAATCGGCGTCCACAGCGAAAACTGGTGTGGCATTTAGCGATGTTGTAGGAAGAGAGGAAATTGCTACAAGTTCCGGATTCGTAGGCTTGAAATATGGTAATTTCGTCTTGGGGAGTCAACGACCCCTGACATTAACGTTCCATCCAGGTTCCCCTCGATTGCTGACTCGGTGACTCCATATCGATTCATAGACCTTTGATAGAAGGTTGCCTATGGCAGCCGACAGGGGAAACACGAATACATATATTTGCAATTCGAACTTCTGCTCCAACTACGATGGAGTTCTATTAGGATTAAAAGCCGGCTAACGGTAACAAAAGTTTGCTCATCGTCGAGTGGACTTTGTACCCGTTCCTTCCTTTTTTTCCGTCTCTTTTCGGCCACTTTGCGTCACGAGACCCACGTTGATCCCACTTAAATCCCGACAAAAAGCCACGGTTCTCCTCTTGAGTCTCGGAAGTTCGTGGGTGCCACGATGATACGTACTCTTGGCCGAAATTCAGACCACAATACAGAGACGGATCAATATTTTTGGCTGGCTTTGCTTCAGCCTTCCGACCTCAAACAGGGCCAGGGGCAAAGTTCAGGGTCGCTTCTACGCTCATCTGCATATACGTGGAAAACCGTCTGGGGCTAACAAAGTTTATACTTAGATGAACTGCTTAGATAAACCCAAACAATCATCGACGAGATTGCTGGTTACCGTTTAACGGCTAGAAGATTAAATAGATTAGAGGATACCAACGGAGTCATGTGAGGCAAGTGCCCGAGTAATCGCGCGCAGATTGGGTATTCCTAACACGATTTAAAGCGAAGAGTTGACACCTCTTGCCGGCCCCGGATTTGCCTACAGCGATAATGCCATTTTTTGCTGTATTCCAGAAAAGTGCTTTCAATGATTCCGTTTAGTATCATTCCGCTGTATCAAACGAATAAATGCAAATCCCAGCCCACGTGACTCCGTACGGTTCAACCCAGTTGATGACCTAGGGCCTATTATCCTCTTCACCATCCCTTTGATTTCCTTCGTTTGATGACGCCCATAAGGCCAATCTTGGAGTCCGTTTCAACCGTGAAAGCTCCATTTACAGGATATTGTCGTCATGGATATTCATACCACCCTCTTAACTGTCCCTAAGCCGGATTAGTCGGTGCAGTTCTCAATATGGATACTTCTCATCTTACTCGCGAATGCAAATGGGAAGAAGTACTACGCAACGCAATAGTTTGCTGTCCAGCATTCGATCTACATATACGATTACCCAAGTTGCGTCATTGTATCGCGTTACAGTAGAGCCAGGTGGTATCAAGCAACACCGGCCTGGATCAAATCGTTATTGTAGTATCGGGTATAATTTCGTTAGTTTTATCGCTGGATATTTCCTTGCGTACCTGAAGAGGAGTGGTGGCCTCTTGATGATCGGCACCTGGATAAGGAGGATATAGCTGTGCTCTGTAGACGATTGCCTCCGTGCAAAACTTTAGTCCCATCACCTCCTCATCCTCCCTCCCATATCGAAAGGTCAGGGTCACTTGCCCGTACACCTGGAACAATGGAACTCAATCTCTTCTTCTCTTTTCTTCAGCATTGATGATTTCTTTGGAAACCGTAAACTTTCATACAGATTGGAATTGTTCTCTGGGCAGTTTTAACGTTTGATCGATCATAGTCTGTACGAAAGATCCAGCTCGTTTTACTTTCGCTTGTTCACCCTGAACGCTTTCAATTTTGGTCCTAAATGATTGCCCGATTCACACTTTTGCGATTTCCTTCGATTCTAGAGTGCTGAAGGTCACGTTTGAAATAACTGAGCTACGCGGATCTTGATGAAGGAGTGGGCGAGCTCGAATCGCAGTTGATGACGACTGAGACTTTCGATTACTTCGATGGAGTGCTGGCTTACCTTTTTGTCACGAACGTAGTCAGGATCGACCAGTAGGACACCCTGAAGCATGTCGATCTTTCCATCGTTCACCACTAAATCTCTGCTCACCAGGTAGAGCGTTAGCTTGTTGTTTGGCAATGACTTTTTGAACACCCTGTCAAACGTGCAATCGCATTTGGTAAAATACGACAAATATTCAATTGGGGGTCGTAACGGTAACTTTCAAGACGATTGTCTTTAGAAGTCTTTCAATGATTCCTTCGTAGGTAAAAACTAACCTTTGATTGTTGAATGCTGAATCTGACAAGCTGCTGGGTGATTCATCCGGTTTTCTGCAAATAGAGAATAAAACAGGATACAAATAGGTTACATTCCTGGTGGAGACTGTTGACGTTTCAATATGAGCCGAACAAAATGAGGTTCGTGCTGAATCACGCAGGCCATACTAAATGAAAAAAAAAAGGGATCGAGGGTCATATTTCTTTTCGGGCACGACAAGTTTCAATATACGCAGCCCAACTGTTCCAGCCTTGTGTCCACGTCACCCTTATTTCTCGTATTTGCTTTGTACCGTATAGTTTGAGGGGAAAAACGCAGCCCTTGGAGACATTCGTTTTGGTCGTATATTAATTTCCAAACGTGACCAATTCGACCGTCACTGGAAGCAAGGAAACTGATCTGCCTGAGTGGGTACCTTGTAAACTATTTGGGTATTTAACGGTGGTCTTCGATGAATTGTACTGGAAAGTACTTCAGCTATCTTTTTCCGAGGTTTCATGGTAGACTAAATCCGGGATAGATGCCGCAGCTGGATAGGTGCCCCATTTTATAAAAACCTAATTTCGCAAAATCGCAACACAGCGTTAATAGTCTAAAAACAGAGGGCGTGCGCCCCATTCTCAGTGCCCCGCAGACCATCGCACGGGATTGATGTGTTTAGCTCGTGCGTGCGATTATCTCCGCGACGAACTCGACGAATGCTTCAAAGTTTCAAACGTAAGTTTTTACTGTTACGTATCTTTTTTATATAGTAATAAATTCTGTTCTATTTTTTTATATACATATATTGGTTAATGAACTATATATCTACTTATTAATAATTGCCCTTTTGTGTTTAGTTAAGTCAAAAAATAAAAGGGCATCTATCTATAGCAAAAAAGACAGTCGCCCCAATTTTTCGCAGTATAGGTGCCCTTAGGGGCATCTATCCCCCACATAGGTATACATATTATGATAGCATATTTTAAAAATTATTATTTTTATTTTGATGCAATTTTTATTGCGTTTTCATATAGATCTCTACTGATGGTTAGTAATGTTCTTTGGGGCTGTATACCACCATAGTGTTGAAAATATATTTCAAGTATTATGTTGCATATTGAATGTGTATTTTTATTTGTTTCTACTAATCACAGGTGAACCATGCCACGAAGATCTAAAAGAAAGGAAGGAGTACGACCTCGAATCGTTTTATTGCTCAAGATGTGGTGAACTGAAAGCCCTTTCTAATTCGACCTAAATTAAGGACAAAATTTAATTATGCTGATTTTAACAAAATTTTATTATGTTGTTAAATTTTGAAAATTTTAGATATTAGCTTTTTATTAAGTATTGTAAATATTATTTTTAATATTACCTTGCTCGTCTGCTTGTGCACATTAAAATAAAGAATTTTTTTTTCTTAAACAAATGTTAAGTTTAATTATATTTAAGGATACCATTATAACAATTAACTAAATAGTACAAATGAAACATCAAAACTATGTATTATACTCATTTCAATCTATACGGCATCTATCCTCCTCAGCATTTTCATAGTGAGGCATCTATCCATATAGGTAGGCATCTATCCTCAAAAAAATGGATTTGCAAAAACTCAATTTATGCAGAGTATGTTATTGTTAAATCAACAAAAAACGAGTCGTGTTGCTAGTACAAAGATCAAACTTTTAACATTCGTGCAAATTCTTCATGAAAAACGTACAGTTTGAAGATTAGAAAGCCTTTTCAAAAAGTGGGGCAACTATCCCGGTTTTACCCTAACCCATCTCTTATGTTTTTTAAGGACCCTGTAAGGACACGATCGATTATTTTATAAAGCTAGGAAAGTGATGTTGTCCTTTATTGTCTTCAAACTGTCCATTACATAATTGCCAGCAAAAGCAATACAGTCGATGGCCCGATACCGGCTAGCCAATTGTGGGCGACCCATGTTGGCCCAACGTTGAAACAACCTGCCATTCCTCTGTCTCGGTATTGAGGCTAATAACGGTAGCCATTCTTGGTCGGGGTATTCAGAAAATGGTCTATTAACAGACCGACGTTTATACCAGAGAATGGACGACCGTACAGTAGAGTTGGCGCAGGCCTGTTCCAATGTCGGACCGGTTGTAAACGCTTTCATGGGTCTTTTTTCTTCTAACTGGATTACGTCTTTTTTATCAGGTACTTTTCATCATACCGAGATAGTCTTTTTTTCGTTTTAAAAAATGGCAAACTTTACCAGACCCTTTTTTTTAAGTTTGTCGTAAATTCGAGAACTGTCTTCTCAGGGTGTGTGTGTGTGTGTGTGTGTGTGTGTGTGTGAATCAGAATACAGAGGGTCGTTATTTTCAGTAGGCGATAAAGTCCAAGCCATAAATGATGTACCCAAGGGTTAGTACCTGTGGGTATGGCTGTACAGTGATATCCACAATGGTACGAGTTTAGATATTGCGAATTGAATTTTGTACGAGATTGCTGTTGAACATCCATCTCGAGGTTGGGACTTTTCGTGAATCTCGTAGGTTCGACGCCTCGAGAGGTATTTTCGCGACTGGAAAGCGTACCCAAGCGCAGGGGTACAACGTCGAACGTATTGGGCGACGGAAACTCAGAGCAGAGTGGGCCAGGATTGAGCGACAGGTTTAAAGATTCAAGAAGAGCGATACACTCTCCCTGATCAAATTCGCTGACGAGAGGACTTCTTTCCAAGGATAATCTATGAGGATCGCATAAAAATCCACCCTCCCAAGGGAATAAAGTTGTTTCGAGTGCGTACCCAAAAGAGATACGTCTCGCTTCGTTGAAACGTAAATATGATTTTTCTGGAGGGTTTTTCCCGGTGTTGTGTCATGGATTGTAGCATTCAAAGTGGGGATGAAGAGTTAGGGTTGGAACTGGATGGTTTAGAAGGTTGGGCTCGAAGCTTCTGGGTTCGTTGTAGTTCCGGAAGAATATGACGAAACGCCAGAGGGTAAAAACAACATTAGACTGAATTGTATCGTAACATGCAAGTGGATCCTGATCGTTGGCTGGTCACGTGCCATCAACCATTATTTTCCTCTTTTCTCCCTTTCGTTCGCCCTTCCCTAATCTCTTTCATTTATTATCCGACACGAACGAGGATCCTCGAACGGAAAGAAGATTCTCGATCGACACTGATTGGACGAGAGTTACTCTCATTTAACCAACGATCAATAACAATCCCAATTACAACCAGGGATGGGCTATTATAAATTTTTCGAGGAAATTATGAATTTTGTTTTTATACAATGACGTCATCTTTATCATTATCATTTTCAAATGTTTGTGCTGAAATAATAATAATGATAAGAATGAGATAAGTAAATCCAAGAAAAAACAAAGTCTAGAAATAGATTAGCTTTTTCGAATATTTTCTTTCCAAACCCATTCATTGAATAAAGGAGTCAAAAAAACGTGACAAAATACATATTTCAATTGAATTTAAGTATAAAATTAATTAATTTTATCATTTTATTTTATTAATAAATATTATATGTAAATAATATAATATAAAATAAGTAAAATAATTAATATTAATTAATTTTATTAATAAAATGGATATTTAATGAAATATTATAAACAAACCCAAACAAAATTAATAAAACAGTACAAAACAAGCGTTAAAAAATATAAACTTTGTAAACTAAGGAACATCCAAATCTAGACTGTAAACTTGAGGCGACGAAAAATCCATTCGGGCTTACCCGAACCCTCCGATTCATATTTCGCTTCGTTCGAGGTTATGTCCCTCAAGGAACATCAATTTCTTCAACGTCAGACAGTTTTAGGATCCGCAAGCTGTTACATCCGAGAACAAGGTGCTTTAGTGATCGGTCTGAAATTCTTCGCCTCCTCGCCTCGTTTTCTCAACCCCCGTACTGTATCCTACTTGCGCATGTCATCGGAGTTGAGTGTCGCGAATACAAGATAGCCAGACGAAAGTTCTCTTGTAAATTGAAACAGGCAGCTAATCAAAGAAAACCCGATGAAAACCAGCGACGCGGTTCACCGCTTTTTCCTATCCCTTTCCCCATCCCCCTCCCTCTTTCGTTACGACTTTCCTGTCATCAACAGTTTTTCGAGGTAATTATAGTTCCTTGCGTATGACGAGGTTCCTTCAACTTCAAATACTTTCCCGGAAGGTAGAAGTCGAGGGAACTGAAAAAGAGCGATGAAAGGAGGGGGGGGGTGGAGGTGTTTAATTATTCGTACACAAAAGACAGCACGTGGTCACGAGGAAAATATCACGGCAGCTTTTCTACCTTCTAACTACTGCTTCCAAGAACTGCCAGATGAAACTATATATAATATTATATTTTTATAAATATATATATAATATATAATATGTAATCATCATATATATTATTTCTCAAAAGCTTTTTTTTTGTCGGTACGTCGTAACTTTCTTGGTACTTAATCAATATACATAAATGAGGCATCATTTTAAAGCTTTTCTTGACCGCTACACCGAAAAATATACAAATTACTCACACTTCAGTTGTTTTTCGAAAATTTACGATTGAAAATCAATGATTTTTAAAATTCCGCCCACGACCTAGCGATCCTCTAGCGTGAACATCGAGATATATGGAAATGGAATTGATTTCGATTTCGTGCATCTATTACCACATATCGCATTGAATTTCGAGTCTAAATATTGATTAAAGGAAATTGATCTGCTGATCGATTTATGAAATTAATTATTTCATTTATCATTGATTTTCAATCGTAAATTTTTGAAAAATAACTGAAATGTGAGTAATTTGTATATTCTTCCGGTGTAGCGGTCAAGAAAAGCTTTAAAATGATGCCTTATTTATGTATATTGATAAAGTATGAAGGAATTTATGACGTACCGACAAAAAAAAGCTTTTGAGAAATAATATATATGATGATATGATCATATATATTATTTCAAAAGCTTTTTTTTTCATTGTATTATATATTATTAAAAAATTAATAAATATAGGATTTATATAATATCATAAATATAAATCTGACTTATATTTAATTTTTTTTTTGTCGCTTCTTTAATCTCTGGCTCTTTCCACACGTGATCAAGAAGAAAGAAAACCTAGCAAAAGTGGTGTTTCGCGTTTTAAACATAAAACCATGGTGTCCGTGATGGAAATTTCGCCACAGGCGTTGCGAAGGTTTAATCCGGGAGTCCTCCAACCCAGAGATCGGTATTGTAGCAGTTGGCACGTAATTAAATTCAGTCCTTGTTCCTTATCGCTCGGGGGTGGCAAAAGCTTCGGTGCGCGCGCATTGTTCCTGTATTACTACCTCGAATTAAATTCATAATCTCCGCGAATTCAGCCGGAAGTCGTTGGTGACTCAACCAGCCCACTTGCCCACGAGAAAGCTGGAGCCTCCAACAGATTTTATACGGGCTGTCGTTCGAGGCGAGGCTACAACATTCTCGCGGTTCGCTCATCATGGATGTCCCTTGCGAACTTCCTGGCCTCTGCTCTGCTGAGCAGATAACTCATCGCGTCGTGTAATGCAAGTATTTGGCTCACCACTAAACCCCCCCCTTTCCTCCACTCGTTTAATCGAGAAATATTCAGTGCTGGCCTCCCAGGGCGGCACGGTCACCCACCGGGTGTCCTATTTTTGCTCTCGTCTCTTTACGTGACGAAATTGAGCCCACCCTGGAAGAGCACGCGATCTCTAAGACTGGGGGGTCCGGAGGTGTTGAGCTTGAACTAAATTGCATCATCATTTTTGGAAAGGAATTTTTTTTTTTTACGTTTTTTGGAAAATTTGATAACCCAACCTCATTAATAATTTAGGTGATTGATTAGGTGAAATATTCACTTAAGTTAATATTTAAAATTAGTTGGTCAGAATTAATCATTTTTTTTTAAATTGAATACAATTATTCTTTTTTAATTTCAAATGAACCTTTTTTCAATGTTAATATTTGATAGATTATCGAATATTAATAAATTAGTATTTAAAATAAATATAGGATTAGTCTTTTTGTATTAATTAATTTAAACAGTATTTTGGCGAGATATTTATATATATTTATGTGTGTTGCATGTTTTTCTTTTTTTTAAAGAATTACAAAATTTTATGGATTTTAAATGACTAAAGATCGTGAATATTTAAATGTATAATAAAAATGATTCATTATTTATGATATTTAGAATTATTTTTGGACATAGATTTAATTGACAAATTTATGTTGCAATAAGACTGGATGAAAATATTAAACAATTGATGAAAATAGATATTAATTTAAATAAATAAAAAGTGAAATTACAATTCAATTGGATTACAGATTTGAGTGTGAAAATCTGAAAAATTTGGTAAAACGTTTTTTTAATTAGGGATTCATAATAAACAATAAAAAATCACAAAAATCATTAAACAACGTTTGTCATTCAAAAACAAATTTGAAAACAAATCATTAAAATATTTCGTCCGTCAATAATTCGAATTCAAAATTGGAAAAATACACGTCTGTCTCACAGTTTCGAACGCGTCGACTTTTACGATTCGTACAATTCTGCAACGTGCATTTTACACTCGTTCAAAGACGCCCCCATGAGGACGTCTTGCGCACTCGTCGTTTCGAAATTCCTCGTTCTATTGATCACGAGGCTCGATTTATTAATCATAACATCGGAGCTGGAGTTGCGACACGAAGGATAACTGTTATTGCTCGTTGAAACGAGTTGAGTCGTTTTTCGAATGGCTTTTTCCAATTTGGAAAGAAGCGCAGAACCGGAGAACTGGGCCAAACGCGTTGTTACGGAAATGGCTCCGCGCACTTTCGATTTTCAACCGGACCGAAAATAATCGGTGCACGATACACGGCCGTGATGAAAATACGTCATGGGAAAAATAAGAAGGCCGAGACCCGATTCCACAGCTTGGAATTTTTTCTCGTGTCATTTCACAAATATTTTTTTTTAATCCCAATTTAATGCTTCCCTTGAAAGTCCATTTTTTAAAATAATATTTTCCTTAATTTTCATTTTTCAAACTTGGTTCTCCAGATTATTGAAATATTTGCTCAAATTCATTTGGTTATATGTTATAGTCGTTGTTTGGGTTTGTTTGGGTTATATAATCATTATTATTATTATTAATATAATAATTAATTAATAGGTATACTTCTATAATTGATATACAAATTATTTCGTTATTAACATTTTTATCAACATTAGCATTAAATAAAAATTAATTTTCATTCCTATAGCAAACATTATTATTAATATTGTCCTCGTCATTTTTTATTATATTATTGTCGCTGTTATATTAATTGTTTATTATTATTATTATTCATTATTATTATTATTACTTTTCTCCCGGCTGATATTATTTTCATAAGAATTTTTGAATCTTTTTAGTATTATCATCATCATCGTCACCATGATTATTATTATTGTTAATAATATTTCGTCCAATTATTCCTAATTTTTCGATACCCGTAAAAATGTTGTTTTTATTATTTTCAAAATGATTATTATTTTGCAATTTTTTAATCATTATTAATATTTTTAACATCGGTCTTAAATTTGTTTAAATTATAATTTTTACTAATATTATTATGATTCCTATCGTTGTACATTTTCAAAATTAATATTCCGAGTATTATAATCATTGTCGTTGAAAAATTTGTTTATACGCCAAAAATGGTTAACCTCTGAATGGCGTGAGAACGGAAAAGCTGGATATTTTCGGACGAATAGAATAAATATGAAGGTGAGCTTTTTATTTCGCAGGTCCTTGAAAAATTGCCACTTCGACATCCCGATCGAAGAGTCTTTTGTTAAAGTTGCGGGTGGTTTATTTGCTTCGAATACCCCTGTCCGTGCTTAATGTGAAAAAAAAGTGAGAATGGAAAAATCGTGATTGGTCCAGTTTGACTGTGTCCGCAAGGATGAATATATAACCGAGTATATTATTGGCAGCTTCGTAGGTATTAAACGAACCGTGGATTGCGGATTTTGTCGGGCAAATGGCGCGAACAAAGAGGTGAGGTTATCCCCATTGGACGATCGATATATCGATCGGGAAAGAAGAATTAACGGGGCCCTCCTATTTGCTGGCTTTATGGAAATACAACCGTTGAAAACAATTGATCAACAATGCTCAGTACCGTCTGCAGCTCGAGCAAAAATAGACTCTGCACAATGGACTCGGAAATGATCTTTTTTGTTTCGTCGTTTTTTTTTGTTTCCTAAAAACCGGAAGGGGGGGGGGGGGGCTTTTATTCTTGTTTCGCAAAAATCGAGTACGCGAAAAGTTGGTTTTGTGATAATAGGGATTTTTATTTCGGGACAATGGATTCGCGGTAATGAGCTTTCGACGACGATTTTGAGATTTTTATTATTTTATGGCTTATGAGAGCCAATTATTCGTGAGATAATGTCTGATTTGGTTGTTTTGTTATTTTGTATTTTTATTATTATTGGGTTATTATTTTCGTAGATGGTTGTAATGATTCTGAATTTGTGATACGGCGATCAAAGGGTTCGGTCAATTTTTCAGAGATAATGATTTTGAGATGTTTTTGAGATACTGATTTCGAGACGATGATTTTAAGACCTGAGATTGTGATTGAGAATTAATTATTCAAAAGTTACGATTTTGAGGGAATTATTTTAAAATAATGAGTTTGAGACAATTATTTCGAGATTGTGTTTTTGAGATTATGATTTTAAGGTAATGGTTCTGAGATTATGATTTTTAAATAATCGTTACACGGTAACGATGTTAGGATAATGATTTTGAGGTAATGGTTTCTGGACAATGATTTTGGTATGGTAATTTCGAAATAATAATTTTCAAATCATTATTTCGAAATCATTATGCTCGAAATTATTATTTCGAAAGCATTATGCTCGAAATTATTATTTCGAAAGCATTATGCTCGAAATTATTATTTCGAAAGCATTATGCTCGA